>MU223264.1:3328878-3345197 GCA_018584345.1 Thuja plicata
TGGCTAGATCAGGTCTAGTTTTGAAGATATTGAAAATTTTCGGTATTGAAAACAGGGTACAGAAACTTCGAGCTCAGTTTTGAAGGCTTTAGAGGCCCCGGATGAGGTCGAAACTTGGGCCAAATGAAGCTTACTTAAGTTGAACATTGTAGAGCGCTTCGTGGCATTTCTAAAATGGGGTTATAATAGTCAATCGGGTCAACTGGTGATGACTTATGGTCTCCGGAAGTTGGGCCACCTGAAATAGCAGAAAATAATTTTCCTTCAAAATTTTCGGGTTTCAAAAGTTATTTTGAGCCAACTTTGATGTACTAAATTGAAAAATAAAATAATTCTAAGTTTGGTCGGCCCTAAGGGCTAAATTTTTGGAACCTTCTCAGGCGGTGGAAATTGCCTATATAAAGAAGGCCCGTAGTGTTGTCTTAGGCAGTTCGGGATAGTTCTGGGTAGATCTGGGTAATAGTTCGAGGCTTTATCCTACAAAATATTGTAAAGGGAATGCCCATGAGGCTTTGCATAGTGTAATTCGGAAAGTTTGTAATTCCACCTTTGTGGAGATAATAAGAAGCCCATTTTGTGTTCTTGCAAATTGTTGTTGCTTCTATGTTTCTGTTGTGTGTTTGTGGCATTAAGGGGAGCACCCTTCATCACCTAAGTGGATGTTTCTTTGTACAATAATTCCTTCTACATTGGAAGATGTTTCTACAATGACAATTGAACACACTTCCTTCTATTATGAAAATCTTTAATTATGCTTTCACATAAACTTGCAGAGAAATAAGTGTAGTGTTACAAATTGTATAGTTTTTTAAAGTCTATGAGCGGCAATTGACTCTTGACACCTCAAAGTACATGCCTTTTTTGTGACTATATTTCCTCTCCTACAATTACCGAGTAGCATCTATGGAACTTGTCATTACTATTATTTTAGATTGGGCAGAATATTAAGGTTTGCGAGCTTATTGGATTTATAGAATCAAGTATCTTTATGCTATTTTTTATTCTATAATTTTAGTATGTGCTATGTAAGGAAACATTTATTCCTTCCTAAGGTTTACTACATTTCACTTTTTTCTTATCTATAGTTGAGCTCTGCTCTTCCAGGGCTCTATTGATGAAATATATAAAATAACAATGTATATAGGATGTAGTTAGTTCAATCCTATGACATGCAAATAACTATCTTTTTTTTTGCAGACTTGGTGTTTATTTCCATCCATTTTTGTTGGGAAAACAACCTTCATTTTCTATTGTGTTATATTTATAACTATTGTGTTTGTATTTACAAATACACCAATTTATAATGTGTTCAAATTCATTTCAGTGCTACACTTTTTTTGGGTTCTACCTTCAAAATATATAGCTCGCCAAAACAGTAACTTCAATTCATCCAAAGTGGATGTTTTTTTGTACAGGACTTCCTTCTATACGGATACATTATTTTTAAAAATACTTTCACATCAAAGACCTATTAGCGTACCCCTTGTACCTTCTTTTTGTGCAAGTGCTAGTATATATTTCTTTTATTTATTTATTTTATATTGAAGAAGACTTGAACTCAACACCATTTATATTCCTACAACACAGAATTTGTCATTATACCAAATGTACTATCTTTTATATTTTCTTATTGTTGTCCATTTTGATTTTTCAATTTACGCTTTTCAAAGTCTGAGTAAATTTTATTTTTAAATAAAAGCTAGTGGCTTCTCAAGTCGAGTAAATTATCACATTTTCCAAACTATGTCGTAAAAAGTAAGAAAATATTTCAATGTTATGAAGATTTTTTTTTGCATAAGTTATATTGGAGTACCTATGGTAAATTATGTATAATCTGTATTTTTTGATAGATTATTATAGGTTGGAAAGCTACCAATAATAGATAGGAAAGCCATCAATTTTTCAGAAGTCGCTTCATCTACAATTTCAAGTTTGTTATTATCCTATTTAGGCCAAGGTAGAGGCAAGGTCATAGCGAGGCATTCAAATATGTCTCTCATAAATTATTTTCTAAAAATCATCATCAAATTTGATGTCACATCTCCATTCTTTTTGTTAAGGTGTCCAAAAATGCTCAAATAATAAGTTTGACTTATAGTTGTGCACTAGAGTAAGTTTCCCTCCTAATTGCACACTAGATCATATTTTATTGGTGTACCAATGTAGCATCACATGATCTATTATCTTTTAGGTCTAAAGAGAGCATTTCATTCAAATATGACAACCAATGGCCAACATAACAATTTTTAAGTTACAACTACCTAATATTATAATATTAAATATTAGATATTAAATCAACAAATTTGATGATAATTGTTAGAACATAATAATAATAATAATAATAATAATAATAATAATAATAATAAAGCTAAACATCTTATATTCACCGATATACACTAGAAATATCCTTCAATTATTTCTATAAATTGAAGTTGTAACCCATAAGCTACAAGCCAAATATCTAGTTACCTTAGTCTAATGGTAATTTTAGTGAGGCTTGTAAAGTACATACAGTCTTGATGCTTACAAAAAAAATTGTAGTACCTTGTAACACAATATTGATGTTAAATATTTGTGTATTTGCAACATCCTCCTGTTTTAAAAGTGTGGCTCCATATTCTTTGCCACTTTGTAAAAAATAAGCATTCCCTTCTCTATTTATCTTACTACTTCTTTGACAAATTGTACCCACACAAATATGTCTATTAGAAGCATAATTATCATTATATTTCTTATATCCCGAAAACTTTCTATAATTCATACATTATGGAACTCTTCTTGACCTTTTAGTGGACACCACCAATCTTATACAAATTTAATATTCTTGAGTATGTCATATAGTTAGAATTTGAAGTCCCGCGTTTTTTCATCTGATACCATTTTTCCTTCATTTTTATAACCTAAAATACTTCTATGTAATTTGAGGAATCTTATGTGTCTAAAGTCCATAATGAAAAAGTATCTTTATCCCTTTCTTGTGATTGGTTGGGGAGAAAGTCATTGCATTTGTAGGATATATGCCACATGAAACAAATTATATCATTCCATTAATAGAGATAAAATGATCATTTTCTAATATTAAATAATTTTGTTCATCCTTATAGATATTCTTTACTATCTTGAATTTTTTGATCTATATTCTACTTCAAAACAAATAAGAAAGACAAGGTGCACCAAATTTTGTTAAAGTTTTCAATGAGAAAAGAATCTAATTAAAATGAGCACAACCTTCTTTTTATTAAATCCTACTCATAATACATTAATTTATAAAGGGCATTATCAAATATGATGTCACATCACCATGGTTTTTGTTAAGGTATCCAAAATATTCAAATAATAAGTTTGATGATTGTTGTGCACTAGAATAAGATTCGCTAGTAGTTGTGTACTAGAATAAGATTGAATAATAGTTGTACACTGAAGATCATATTTATTGGCCTAGTGATGTGGCATCACATGCACTATTTTCTTTTAGATCTAAAGAATACATTTCATTCAATTACATAGTCAACATAACAAATATAAAGTCACAACTATTATCTAATATTATAATATTAAACATTACACATTAAATCAACAAATAATATAATAATTATCGTAACATACATAATTAATCATCTCCCTTGATTAAGAGAATAATAATAGTACTTCTGATATTTACTATAAATAATAACCCTTCCCTTACTATTAATTTGACCGTTAAATGAGAAACGAAAAAGCAGAATACAGAACAATATGATAGGAATAGGCTACAAAGTGGAAACCACATGGAGGAATCGAAGAATACCTAATACTAGAAAATACATGAAAATGTTTATTTTTGGCTTGGTAAATGAAAGAGTTTCTAATTATCATCATTATTATTATTGTGAAAGCATGTGAGAGAGTCCTCATGTAGATTCATTAACTTTGGTGAGATGAAGAAAGTGAATTTGCACCCTTATATAGAAGACAAATCAGGCACACGACTCTATGTATTTTTAAATAATAATAATAATAATAATAATAATAACAACAACAACAACAACAACAATTGTGTGTATGTGTCAATATTGATATAAATTTGTGAAAATTATAAATTTGAAAAATGTGCCATGATGCAAAATGCAAATGTAGAAGTTTAAAAAAATTATATATGTAATTCTAATAATTATGGTAATTCATGAACATGTGGATATAACATTCTATAATTATTTCATTCATTCCTTGTGATTATATCTCCTAGTGAGATTCTGCCAAACAGTTTGTGCATTATTTGTGCTTGCATGTCATTGCATACTTATTGTTTAACAAAACAATTGTAGTCTTACAGTAAAAGGGATTGAATGTGGTAAAGGTTGTGAATCCTACAAGAAATTAGATGAAGCTATTTAAATAAAAATAAGTTGCAGATGTGGAGAGATCATTAAGTCTACGATGTATGTGTGAAGAAATTCAATTGAAAAGGAGTAGCAATAACCAATTTGCCTTTACAGAATCAAGAACTGCAGATTTGAGTAAGTATCCAAGATCTGGAAAGTCTATTGAATGGAATGGAGAGTGAATAGAAGATGAACACTACAGTTTTTTGGGGCTAAAAAAATCGAAAATATTAGTATAACAGAAATTGTAAAAGTTGTTCTGCAACAGAACCAAAACAATGCAAAAGAAAATGATTTGCAGAAAGTAAAGCACCAAATATTAGTTGCACTTTGTATCCCGACCAATTATTGCATGATGAAATGGAATGGTACGTGACATGTAGTAGCAATGAATAGTTTAGCTTGGCAAACCTTTCTACAGTGTTGTTAGTAGAGAAATGGGAAAGTGAGCAGGGAAAGAGAGTTGTACCATTAGAAAATGAGAAGAAATAAAGACAAGGTAAATTGTTATAAAATAAGTAGTACCTATGAGTGTATCCTTCAATAGTTTTTTGTAGAAGTGACACGACATTGAGCAAGGTCGGTGCAAATTCAAATCATGGTCAATATTTTATTTGTTGCTTGGTTGTATGGACAAGGAGCATAATCGTTCCTCTTCTTTTTTCGAATATAGTATAGGCATTGTTTTTCTTCTTGGCATATCTTTAAAAAGAAAAGGCTGGTTCAATTCATAGATATTTAATTATTTTTACTTGTGAGATAGATAAAATGTAAGTCCTTTCATTTTAGATTTGTCTATGTTTATTGTAGCTTTGTTCAATGTTAAACCTTGAGATTTGTAGATGGTTGTTTCCCAAGCTATTATCAAAGAAAGTTGTGTATGGTTCATTACACAATAAGAGCTATGAGAATTTATTTTGGATTTTGAATGTCTTATGGTGGTCCTCTATATTTTGGGAATTCAATGACAACACATTCAAGCAATTCAAACGGTTTTAAATCATTTTCATAGACAATAGCTTTTATTTGTCCTATTGAGTCATTGACAAGATCAACTTGAACCCAAAAATTAGTTAATAACATTACTTGTAGATTATAACATAACAAGAATTCTGAAGGCAACTACTCATCATTGACATATTCAACATGGAGTTGTCACCCAATTTTTGCAATACATAGGGCAATTGGAAGGTTTAATTTTTTGAGCATTTTTTTAATTCTCTCTCACCATATCATTGGTTGACAATAAATGGATAGATTCATCAAATTCTTTTTGTTATTTAAAATTCAAATGGTTGTTCATGCCCTCCGCAATAATTTGTTAGTCCTTTTGGCAGGGTGAGGAATTTTTTGAAATTATTGTTGAGACTAAGAGGCACCTTGATAGTAGAATATTTTTATTGAATGTAACCATAGTTTTGAAACCTTGTATGCATTTAAATCATATTGCATTTAGATCTACTTTGTATGCATTACATCTTTGTTATATTGTATGCACTCATATCTAGTTTAAATTTGATAGTTAATGTGATTTTTCCTTCTGCATATTTATTTCAAATTTCATTACATTCCTCTTTCTCTTTATTCCCTTGTGTATGAGCTTCACACTTTGATCCCAAGCTATAACATTCCGGTTAGAAGAAGTCTTAGACTTATGGGTTCCTTTGATCCTGACACCTCCTTCTTTCCTAGGAATCTTGATGAGACCAATATGATTTTAATGACATCAATCATATCATGGAAAATAACTCTTCATTTTCTTATGATTAAGAGTTTCTCCTATCCAAGTCCAAAAACTTTCCAAAGACTTTAAAATGTTTGAATTGTGGCTAAGTCAAGACAACTCTAATCTCGAGGCTCTTATCGTTGTAGAAGGATTAAGGAAATTTATTCATAATAATGATCATGGTGTTGACCTCTTGCATAGCATTTCACATCTCATTAATAACAACATCAAACCTGTTAAGGATTGTGTTCAAGAGTTAGGTTTTATACCACCTACTACAAGTGTTGAGACCTCTTTGCGTATCTCTACTTCCATTCCTAGTGTGTCCACTTATGCTCCACCTATCATGACAACTTCAATTCAACCTTAGAATCCTACACATGTGAGTCTTCCTAATCCTATTTCTCCTTTTATCCCTTCAAGTGTGCCATGTGTTTCATTTCCATCATCCATGCCCACTTACCATAGTGTCCCTTTTTTATACTCAACCATTCCTTCAATTTCCAATAATGTTCCTAACATTTCCCATGTTTCTCTTCCTACCATTCTTTCTACAATTCTACCATTGGTAACTTCGTTCAAACTGTGTCTTCTTTCCAACAACAAATAGCTTCCATGACTCAATCCAAGTTCAATATTCCTACTTGTGACATTAATAGGCACTTGTCTATTCATATTATCGATGCTATTATCCCACAATATATGGAGATTCATCATCTTGAGACTTATAATGGTAAGGGTGATCATGTGACTCATGTTAGAACTTTCCAAACCCTGTGTAGTGATTTCTCTCATGACCATAGGTCCATGGAAAAGTTTTTTACAAGAACATTTCGAGACAATTCCTTGCAATGGTATTGTTCATTGCCTCCTTATTCAATTGTTTTTTTCCAAAACATGCTAATGCTTTCATTGAACAGTTTCAAAACAACTTTGATCTTAAAATCTCACTAACTAATTTAATGTATTGTAAACAAGGTGTTAAAGAAAAAGTTAGTCATTTCATTGGTAGATCAAAATGAACTAATTAAATATATTTTACAAAAAACTTTAGAATCACAATTCTGAAATGCAAGAAGAAGTAAAAAAATAGAGCTGCTATACTAACAAAGAAAATAAACACAGAGAAAAAAGAACTTACCTGGCTTATTATTCATCGTAAGAAATTACAAATATATAGAATCATTTGACTTCAACAAGATCCTGTAATTATGCTAATACACATGAAAAAAAAACTAATATAATTGACAGCAAAGTAGATATGACTGACAACTAACTAGAACTATTTGACAGCTAAGAATTGTGGACAGCTAACTCAAAGACATTGGACACCTAATCCTATTTGATGACTTATACATTTATGTTGTAACATTAATACTAACAAAAAGACAATATTCTAAAATACAAAAAGAAGATGAATACCCACCAAAAAGAGGGGATCAAAACATTCTTACACGAAGGCCTTTTGAGTCTCCATACAAATCACTAATATTAGGTCTACTCCTTCACCATTTTATCAGTCAAATTCAAAAATTAGAGAGAACTCCTAGATTTGTGGGTACAGATCATGCACATGGCAGCTTATAAAGAAGACATCACTCCAGCGGATGGAGTTTCCTTGTAATGCATGAATGATTCAACAGATGGGTTGCAGTTACGAAACTGTTGGCCTTCCACCGTAAGAGACGGCGGGACTCTTTGAGTCCCATACATTTTGAATTTAATATGCAATGTGCAATTTGCAGTAAAAGATTATTGAATTGTTAGCATAGAAAAATCCTAAGTAAATATTGTAGGAATCCTCTCAAAGTCATTATAAATATTTTTCTGACCCGAACTTCATGTTTTCTTCAAACAGAGGTTGCCGTGTAGAGATTAGGAGGCATATATTCTTTATCCGTTTAAGCTCTTCTTTTTGGGTAGGGCTCTTATTCTTATAATTATTGAAAGGAATCAGTGGCTGACCACTTATGCCCCTTACAATCGGAAGCTTTAAAAAATTCTCCGTAGACAATCTCTTGTTTGGTATGCAAGTTTGGGAAGTAGGGAAAAAAGTAGTCTTATCAACTCTTTTTATTGAAGTCCCACATAATATCAACATTCGGTAGCATTCTTCTTACCCAGGAAAAGTTGGAACCATTCTATCCTTGAAGGTAAAGAAGTCTAAAGAAATTTATTCCATGCTTTTGAATGATTAAATTCTCATTGTGGACCTAGAATGGGCTTTATTCACTGGAGTTATTTAAAAGATACTAGTCTCTGTAAGCACGTTTCTTTTTTCCAATTTATTGATTTATTAGTGTTAAAGAAGGAAGTTTTCTTATTCTTTTTGAACTTTTTCAGGATTCGGCGATGTGCATTGAACTTTGTTGGCGATTTTTAACCTAACTCATTTGTAGCTCGTTGTGTTGTTCAGCGTAGAACGAAGTTAGTAATTAAAATCCAAATGGCCAGTGAAGGAATAGCCGGATAGATCAGATCGAGCGGACATGATGGCGGCAGTGTTATCAGTTCTATAATTCATGTGGGCTATAACATGACAATGAACGAAAAGGATATCGCCAATGTAAGCTCGGCTTTAGTCTTCCGCGTGCCAAAGCCGCTGTGAAACTTAAACGACAGTTTTTACAGTCCACGTCTTGTTTCAATCGGCCCTCTTCATTATGGCAAGGAGGAGCTTAAAGAGATGGAGAAATCCAAATCTGAGGCAGTTCGAAGAATGCAGAAGAGAATTCAGAAGAGAGATCCACACGCTTCTATCAAGTCAATTTGTTGAAGAGGGCATAGCGGTCAAGGACAAGGAGATTAGGGTGTTCTATGGTGAAGACATTGCACGATTTACTCCCATTGAGTTAGCATGGATGGTCACAAGAGATGCTTGTTTTATTTTTGAGCTTCTCGTTAATTATGGAGGACAGTGTGATCCATCAAGTCAGTTTTATAAGGACGAAGTAATTGCATATTCTTGGATATATGATCCTATTTTCAATGCCAACAATCAAAATCCAACGATGGGAAATCTTGTGGATGACATATTTTTATTTGAAAATCAAATACCTCTCTGGATTTTGCAGCGTCTCCTACAAATTCAAGTGGGTTCAATAGATGGGGCGAACCGAAATTTGAACGAATTAATAATACTGATGTTGAAGGCTGCTTTCAGACACACCACTTTTACGTGGTATCTTGCAAACGATTTCAATCAATGTGGTCATGTACTTGAAGCACTCTACCTCGGCATGGTCGGCAATTCTGGCTACTACTTCCGTTCTGAACCGCTGCCACTGAAAGCTTCGTCTCGCAATTGCGTACAGATCTACTTTGCGAATTGTAGTGAATCAGTGAAGGCCATTAGTGGAATTTGGTGTAAAAAGTCGTCTTTGCCGCTTCGCTCCTCAAATACGGACCCTTACAAAGTCCATAGGATAATCCATGTAAAGCTGCCAACGGCAATGGAACTGACCCGCAGAGGAGTGAAGTTCCATGGAGTGACCTATGATGAAGCATGGAAGCGTAGGCCAGGTTATGCAGCCATTCCCTTTATACAATTCGATCAGAAAACATCAACGCTTTGCTTACCAGAAGTGAGCGTAACGACGGAGTCAGATTCAGTCATCAGAAACTTTATTGCGATGGAAATAAGTTCACCATGGAAGTACAATCCTAGACCAGTGACACAGTTTGCCCTATTTATGGATGAGCTCATAGATAGCGAACAGGACGTTGCTGTTCTGAGGGAGGCAGAGGTCATCCAAGGTTTCCTCGAAAGCAATCAACAAGTGACTCACCATTTCAATTCTGTAATAAAAGGGATTGGCCCTGTTATGGGCTGCAAAGTAATTGATGATGTCAGAGCAGCGTTGCAGAAGTACACAAGAAGAAAGTATAAGATCCTGTGGAGTGAGTTTGTATGTGCTTATTTTTCCAAGCCATGGCTAGTTGCAGGCCGTTCCATAGGTGCCGTGCTGTTACTTCTGATGACAATGGCACAAGTGTTCTGTTTGTTTGTCACTTGTAACACTTAGTACTCCTCTTGAAATCCATCTAAGTTGAGTCTCTCCTGTGTATTTCTACATCTATTTTTCTAATATCATTTCTAGCTGCTTCATCAAGTTTTCTTAATGAGGTCTCTAAATTTCTATTTAATGATAAATTGGTATTATTAGTTCTTATATAACTAGAGACTAATGTTTTCAGTTCACAATGCAAATTAATAAATTCTTACTAACCACACCAGCAGGGAAATAAGCTGCTTTTCCTATTGTTTGCAGCGCTGGTATTTTTTGAATGAATTTTTTTTTTTTTTTGTTTCCCTTTGACTGATTCATTCATCGTATTGTTTTCAGCGACCTTTTTCCATTTTTCGATTAAAAATTGATGGAAATTATTGTTCAAATGGGCAACGAGCAAAGTAAAATTTATGGTGTTCCCTAATGTTTCACTCAACTATTTTCTATTAATCTTGTCTAAAATCTTTTGCAGGCAAAAACAAATCTCTATGTTTTATTAAGTATCTGATTTCTCGAATTTATTGTCCATGCTTTTTCACGAGGGAGTTTTTACTTTTAGAGTTTAAGACTACAGGGAAAACGATCCTCGCCAATAGTATCTTGAGTATTTCTATGTGGTTCAGCTAAGTTTTTACAGACATCTAGTGACTTGTTTGCTTCTACATTTCAGATACATGTTTACTAGAACAGTTGCAACTACAACATTTTATGATATTCCTCGTCCTTCCATCATAAGGTATTATATTCCTCCTTCAATGCGAGTTTTGGCATGTCACTTAAGATATAACTCCCAATTAAAAAGTTGCAAGTCGATAATAATATAGTTTATTCTAAGAAGAGATATAACATCAAAATCTTACAACAATTTTGACCAAATTGTCAAAATACAATAGTTGACATATGGTAAGAGTTTTCGACCAATTTGTCGAATACATCAAGTAAGAAATAGATTGACAAGAGCTTAGAATCACATTTAAAATTAAAAAAAAGTATAAGAGCCTTCATCTAGGCTAACATAAGTATGCAACGTATTTACCATAGAGGACTAGGTTGATTTTAAAGAATCATAATGTGAAAAATGAGAAGCTCTCCCTGACAAAGAATCCAAGCACTTGTTTCACACAAAACATTCAGGGCAAGAATATTGTTGGAGTACATTTCCACCCTACCATGAAGCAGTTACGCTTCCCCACAATCTTTCCTGACATAAAACATATCCAAACCAACTAGAGATAGCCTAACCAAGGAAAACTTATAGGAGTAATAGAAAGGAAAACTTATAGGAGTAATAGAATTGTGTATATATGTGTGTGTGTGTGTGTGTGTGTGTGTGTGTGTGTGTGTGTGTGTGTGTATGTGTGTGCCCTATGATGAAGTAGTTACGCTTCCCCAGAATCTTTCCTGACATAAAACATACCCAACCCAGCTAGAGATAGCCTAACCAAGGAAAATTGATAGGAGTAATAGAATTGTATATCTGAACTAAGAAAAATAGAAGCCACAACCTTTGCTTTTCAATACCATTTAAAAAAATTATAATTTCATCTCACATATGGAAACAATAACATGATTACATCTTGAGATGATTGCACTACTACATATAAGGGGGTTTTAAGACAATATTTGAGACAAATTTTAAAGAAATTGTCTTAATTTAAGATAAAATAAAACTTGTGTATTGTCTTAAATATTGTCTTTAGGTGTGTGTCTTAAGTTATTGTCTTAAAAATTGTCTTTATAAAAACAATAAAAAACAATAGTAATTATTGTCTCTTGAAAGAGACTTTTATTCTCTCATGAAAGACAAATTTATTGTCTATATAGAGAAAGATGTCTTTAATCACATTATTCAAATATATAAATATTATTAAATATAAACTACAATATTTTTTATTAATTCATTAGAATATCATTAATCGATTCATATTAGGGCACATGAAATCGAACCACCATCTTTTTGCTTGTAAAGCAAGTGCTCTTCCATTGAGCTAGCGCCCTTTAAATAATATTTGTACCCCTCAAAATATTCTCTCTGATTTATTTGTTGCAAATGCACACTCCTCCATTACCTATAACGTAGATAAAAACATTGCTCAGTCATTTCATAGAGTCAAGTAGTTCAACAAGAAAGCCGTTTTTGAAAAATTCCTAAAAAAATATTTAGTCTTGTCACAAATAACAATAGATTAGTGGTTTGAATTTTACAAACTAGTGTCTACATCATCTATAGTTCTTTTCTTTCCACTACAAGCTCAAATAACCCAAATATCTAGTTCAAAGTCTTTGCACAGCTTGTAAGAGACAATCTGAATAAAAACTCTTTACAAAGGCAATATGAATAATTCAAACTCGATGTATTCCCTAATCAGCATTTTAATGAATTACCAAATATAGAATTATAATTTATGCATGGTGAAAATATAGGAAAATTCTGATTACACAGCTGGAAAACTCAACTACTAGATCAAAAAATGTACAAGTGGAAGGCACCAAACTAGTAAACAAAAGATTCAACAATGAGATCCAAAATAACATATAAAGAAGACTTGAGATTTAGTCCTAAGCACAATTTAAAGATCAACAAAGATAATATTAGATGGAACACAGATGTAGAATTGGAACTCAAAATATTTGATAATTCCTACATTGGATCTGTTTATGGACATGAATGGAATGCAAACAGTACATGCTCAAGCAATAAGTCTAACAAGCTGGTTCAAAGAGATAACCAATGGATCAACATTCTGTGGTGGACATGACATGACGAAAAAATAGGTGTAAGCATGTGCTTATGAAGGATACAATGTCATAATAGAACAAATAGATAGCAATTATAATTAATTGAAATCATTTATGTTCACTTCTTTCCAGGGCCAACGACTTCTCTAATGCTCATAAATGTTTGATTGTTCTACTGTTTGCAACCACACTTTTGCTTCATGTAATGTGGAGAGTGCATTTGACCAATGTGTAGAACAAAAAAAGTGTGCTATTTTATTAAATTTATAATTATATTGTCACAGATATAAGATTTTTATAGTATGATATCAATTTGAGTTGTTTTTGAATTTGATTGCATGTTTTTTTTTTCATGTGATCAAATTCTATAATTTATTTTGAAGAAATAGAAAGTTAAAAATGAGAATAAATCATCGAATTTGATCTAAAAAATTCATATAATAAAATTCAAAAACAATATACACAATCAAATCTACAAATAATTCAAATTCACTTGATTTATGGCAATTCATAGAATCGAATTCAAAAACAATTCACACAATCAAATTTACAAATAATTCAAATTAACTTGATTTATGGAGACGGCCCATATAAGAAATTTAGAAATTAGTAAAATGAATTTACCACACATCGGCTTGAGTGAAGGTAGTAGAAGTTTACTTGAAAGTCTTCCCAAATGCATACTACAGATATTGATCATCATTGCTTCCACTGATCCAGGTTACTTTCATCTAAAATAAAATACAATATATTAATTGAAGATTATATAATTACTATTAAAACTGAAAAATCTATTTTTATACGAAGAAGTGCTTAGCCACTTACCATTGTTCCTGTAGAATCTGTGTTGGAAATATGAGCATAAAGAGTCAAATTGAAATTGGAAAACTTGAGGAGCTGTGAAGATTTGAGGATACAGGGAATAACATGACCACTTCAGAAGACAAAAAAACTCAATGTTTGTCCGGATGTTAACAATGGGAAATGATAAAGACCCACTGTAGCTCTCCACTATACAAATGTCTCGTATTTATCTCACGCCTATTTTTATTGCATGGTAGATAGGAAGGTTTGTTCTTCATGAACTGGGACTGTAACAATCATACAATTTATTTACTTAAAACTCAACCAGCTCAATTATTTAAAGGCTTGTGTGTTGATAGGGAAGGATTTCGAGCGCTGATGTATTTTATATTGAGTATTTAATATATACAAAACACATGATTCATTATCTATGGTGATGATTTAGGCCTGGACTTGAATTTAAATCACATTAATCGGCTAAGGTCTATTAGAGAAGCATGTGTGATTTCAAATGAATTATCCAAGTAAATCAAAATTTAGAGTTTCGTACAAATAAAATGTTTACTAAACTTGTATGTGTCAAACAAATTGAAAAATACTCATTTTGAAAAAGATATCTCAACCAAATCTTTCTATTTACTATATAATGCCTGCTAAAAACAACAGAATGTAGATTTAGATTTATGTTTGAATGATAATCACAATTAATATTAACATAAATATTAACGATGGTCTCTTCTGTTTTACACAATTTACATTTACAGAATAGAGTTACAACCTATTAAAAAAGAATGAGCAAAAACATATAATCTTTAACACAGTTATTGAGAAAAGAAGCATACTTGTCATGTGAAGGTGAAATTAAGGCAACCCAATATCATCACTGGGATTAAACATGCCATTTATCATCAATGTAACAAATTGATTGGTCAACAGGGGCCTATGCATGGTCAAATTTATTTGCAAATATTAATTTTGTTCCCCACACTATCGCAACACTATTCCAATCTCCAACAAAAGCTGTAAAAAAGGCAGAGTTATTATTTGCAAAATCTTTGGAGATAAAATAGATAATAAGCAAGGTTATATCCATAGACCACTTCTGAACTTAGCAACCCTGGGGATGGCAAGGAACTATCTAACAATAGGTTGGTTGAAACCAAACTAAACAGTAAGGTATGACTGTATGACTCACGATGATCTCGCTCAGAGCATGATAGGATTTTCGTATGTTATTTTTAGTTAACTTTTATCACTGTACAAGCTTCAAATGATGCTGCTAAAGAAGTGGAGGGTCTCACAAGGAATAAAATGTACCTTGAAAGAAGATAACATTGACCATATCGTTGGAGGTAATTCTAAAATTCTTATTGACACATTGAAGAATAACGGAAAGGCTGTAACTTAAAATTGGTTGTTAAAGGTGGATTTTGTTAGTCAATTGCATGTAAACACATAAGTGAGCTCCGAATCAAGTGGTAGACCACCTCTCTTATAAGGGTGCTAATGTCAAGCTATCTGAAATACATGTTTGATGGAGTAAGAAAAATGATAATGAGGATAAAGTAAAAGGTGGGCTCATCTCCTATGTTGGAGGGAAGAAATGAAAATTGAAATTTATTTTATCTCTTGCATGGCTAAAAAGGCTTTAACCTGCAAGAGTTAGTTTAAACTGTGATTTGTAAGGGTGAGGATTAATGGAAAAAAAGCCTAAACATGCCCACAATGAACAGGAATGCCATTCTTCTATGAAGGAAATATTAGTTTTTTTTTACAAAAGACAGTAAGTTCTACTAGGAAACAACTAGCAAACAACTAGCAAACATAAAACGTCAGTAGTTTTGTGAAAAGGCATCAAATTTCAAGGGGTAAGGAACATAGTTATGAACAAAGAAGTAGTGGTTTCAATCAAAGACAGTAGATATAAGGAAAGAAGCAGCGGTTTTTAATGAAAAAGACACAGAGGAACAAGTTAAAATGATGATAGAGAAGATCTTCATCCAAAGAACAACATAGAATGACAATAACAACTGATTACAACATGAAAATGCCAAATCCCTACTTGAATAATGTTTCAAATAAGAAAGCAGAACAAGAAGCATGAGGTAGGGTTTCCAAATCTTAAAATATGTCATTTATTGTATCAAACATGGGTTTCATTGTCATGCCTTCACATCATTTCATGTACTTTTGAATAAGCAATGAATTTCAAATTATACGTCCTAATGGTGTTTAGTTCTAGTAGCTGCCTTTTCATAGGATCTATTCACTGTTTGAAAAGTTTTGACTAAGAGTATTTACAATCCTAGATTAAAGATACCCTTGCTATTATTAGGGTTGTTCATAAGAGGTTGAGCCATTCTAAAAGTTTCCATGCAAGGTTCAACATGAGGAGGGTCTATCCACTGCCTTTCATAAGACATAGTCACTATTTCAACAAAGATCCATGCTATTCTTTTAAAATTTGATAGCTATTCATCAAGGGTTTTGATTGTTTTCTCAGAGTTCAATGTTGTCATTAGAAGGTTTCATGTATTGAGATAGCAGTCATCTAATGATGAAATGAACAACAATCATATTGAAGGTACATAATAAATAAAGAGGTTGTGTTCAAAAGGCACTGTCATGGAAAGGAAGAAGAAAGGGTGATCAAATAATGTTGTTAACAAGTGTAAAGGA
>MU223265.1:8021-21551 GCA_018584345.1 Thuja plicata
AGCAGAAACCAAAAGATCAAAAGTCTGGCGATCAGAATGTGCCAGCCGGAATTGAACTCGCAAATCCTCCCAAGAGCGGAGTCCCATAGAGACTCTGGAGAAAAGATCCTTGGGAGTCCGAATACTGCATTTGAAAAAACGCAAAGCACAAGTCCCTTGAGTTTTGGCCAAGGGTATGCCCTGCAAGGAAAACAGAGGAGACCACCAAAGACTCTGCTGATTAAAAGAAAGCCCATTGCGAAAAGCATCACCATCCCAGCGAAGCCAGGGCTTAATTGCGTCCTAGGCTTTCCATATGCTGATGAATAATATATTGTGTAGCTCCATCATGTATTTATTCTTCCATCCCAATGGGAGTTTTAGAACAGGGCATGGACATCCAAGAAAGCTGAACTCTTCCGCGAAAACTAATCTTGTCACTGACAATTTCATTAAGGCACTGTTTATTCCCCATTGGAGGGAATAGACAGCAAAGATCCCTGACTAACGATGTTGTATAAAGCTTATTCCCCATTCCTGAACCTCCTCACTACCATCCCATGGAATCAACAAGGAGTGCGGCAGGTTGCCTTAGCAGCGCTGGGTTGTGATCTTTTATCATGATTGCAAGATATACCCAAAGTATTTTTGTTGAGAAGGATTTAGAAACTTTCAACTAAATATGTTTGGCAGGTGGGAAACCAAATTCTGCAACCCCTATCAGCATTCTCATAGCCTGTGCGGAAATGGGAGTTCTGGAACAGGGTATAGAGATCTGTCGCACAATAAATGGAAAAATACTTTCGCAAATGTTGTGGTTGAAACTGCCCTGGCAGACATGTATGCAAAATGTGCAAGCATACAAAATGAATGTGAACTGTTTGACATATTTCCTCTAAAAATCGTTTGACACAAGGATATGTAAAATGTGGAAGCACATACAAGGTACCTGATCTGTTTGATGAAATACCTCAAAGCAGCATGTTCTAGTCGAGTGCCCCGACTGCAGGATATTAACCAAATGGATTCAAGATCGCTTATCAGGTACACGGAGTGCCAAAACATTCAATGGTGGGATATAAAATCTCAGAAGTTTAAATATTTAAAATTTCCTTCTCCAATATTATGAATCTACTATTAATATCATGAGTAATATTAGTTCAAAAAAATGTGTAGCATATAAATCCTTTGAGAGAGAGTTCTTACACTTACAAGAGCATAGACAAAGCACCCTAACGGTTTGAAAAAATGCCTCAAAATTGCAGGATATTAACGATATTGAGGATCTCTTCTTAGATTCACAGAGTGCGAAAACATCTAATGATGGGCTGTGAAATCTCAAAATTTTAAATATTTGTAATTTTCTTATTCAACAATATAAATATATTCAATTTAATGAGTAATAGTACTCACTTACAGGAACAATGTTGTCAACAATTGCTTCATTATTTATCATGTTCTTATTTAATCAAAAGTAAACATTATTTCACTTGTTTGGTTATTTTCTTGTCATTTATGAGGATGTGGATATTATACAAAAACATCATATAGATGCTAATGTTGACATTGTTTCAAATAAATTCTTTTATGAGATATATAACAAGAACTTCTAAAATGGCAGCGAAGAGATCACTAGTGTGGAAGAAGATTTTTTTCTCAATCTAGCTTTGTTGATCTCCACAAGGATGACCATCTACTATAATTCACCACCAAAGTAAATTAACAACTCCACTGTGAGTTTTTTAGTATCATAGAGAGATTAGAGAGGATAGAGGAAGTGAAATAAATGTTGATCATATAGATAAGGAGTGACAAACAACTGGCAAAAAATAATTAGAGGCTAAAACCCTCTTTAACTAAACTAAATATATAGGAAGAACAATCGATTGTGAGGTTTTTAGTACCATAAAGAGCTTAGAGAGGATAGAGGAAGGGAAATAAATGTTGATCATATAACTAAGGAGTGACAAACAACTAACAAAGAATAATTAGAGGCTAAAACCCTCTTGAACTAAAAGTGTACTAATTATATGATTTCTATTTCCTATACATTTCAATTATACAAAGGAGTTGAAGTTTAAGAAACAAGTGGTGCTAAATGTGAAATAAAATTATTAGTGATGATATTAAGAAAATTCATTCAATTTATTTAGGATTTATACCTGTGGACAAATGAATAATTGAAGCTAGTGCATTGTAAGTTGCTATTTCTTCATGATTTTTGTGTAGATGTTGACAAATTACATGGTGATTCATAGTAAGTCTCATGTAGAGGTCTCAAGCAACTTCACCATTCTAATCTCTTTGTTCAAATAAGATCCATAAAGCTTATCATAAGAAGGATTTATTAGGTTCCCATAAATTGATCTCATGGTTGATAGTGTCTTAAATGATGTAAAGTAAAACCCTAACAAAATAGATGTTATATTTTGTTATACACAGGTAACTTGCATTGCACTGTGGTAGAGAATTGAAGATTTCAATTATGGAGTTTGTTGATTCCCTTGCTATTTAAGATATTTTTATTTATGGTTGTGGTGTTTGTAGGGAGTTACGTTTATAATGTTATTTCTATTTTCACTATTTTTAATGTTTTATATGTTCATAATGGTAATTTAATGTTCTTCATGTTTTTGTACAGGTGCTTTATAGTTGACTATATTATGATGATTTATTCTCTATGAATGTATTCAATATTATTCATTTCTTAGGAAAAGTTCCTAATAAAATCCCCAACTAATCAATCTATAAAAAGATAACACTGAAATTTGAGATCAATAACCAATTACGAGAACTCAGACATAATAAATTCTATCGTCCAGTATACTATGCATTATTGACTTTAAACAATCACTACCAATATGTTGGGATTAATGGGAAGTAGTACTGAGAGGGGAGGGGTGAATCAGTACCTCTAAAACTTTTAAGTCTTTTCACCTTTGATCATTAGCAATCATTCTTTACTGTATTACCAACCATTTCTGTTGTTCTTCGTATGTATGTAACATTAATTCATAATCTTTAATTATTTGCAACATTCATAGAAACATTCATGAAATTAATAAACACATAACACAAGATATGATATTGCATAAAACTCTTCTTAGGAAGTAAAAACTGTGGTGGGGATGGCACCCACAAAACTTCACTATTTGCAGAATGGAAGGGAGTTGGTAAAGGCTTACAATTAATCACTTATGATGATCTACCCTGTTAGGAGTATTAAACTGGAGACTGATTAAGATATGCTTTGTTAAAATCATTAGCAACACTGATTTAAGTGTGCACTCGGTTAAGAGATTTACAATAGGACTGTTAGGTCCACCTTTCTTGAAAGGATTTCTTAAGTGTACTACACTTGTTAGAATGAGTACAATATAATTGACATAACTATATGCAATCTATTATTTCTGATTACAGATCCATTAAAGCTCTCATAATATGAATATCACCTATAGTGATTGATGAATACCTTTTCTCTGCTCGTCGGTAGCCTGTGTTCTTGTTCTTGAAACTAATTTGATCCTTTTCTATCCTTCTGCATGAATTCTCTTGTTTGATCCTTAGATGATCTCAGTAGCTACAATCATCATTGAACAGCATGTTCACAATAGATTGAGCATCTATTTATACATGTATTTGACCTATTCTAGAATCACGCATTACAATGTTAACTCTAGATCCAAGGTATACAACTTGACCTTGATCTTTAGTTTGCATGTTTTAAATTAGTAAAAAAAATTAAAAAAATAATAATTACATTGCTTCTTCCATACATAATGGTTTTAAAACAAATCAAGAAGCTAAATATACAACTTCAGTATTTTATTTGACGTGGAAAGTCAGATCCACTTTTTGCGGGATGTAACTGACTGTCGATTCTTGGTCATCAGGTTGAACTAAAGTCTGTCAGCGTTCCTTTGTTGAACTGATCGTCGGGTTCCCTTCATCTATTGGGTTCCTCTCTTTTTTGTTCTTTCATGTTGCACTGTTGTTACTCGTCAGGTTCCTTTATCCTTTTTGTCATTGGGTAACACTGAATAGTGTTTGTCGGGATGCTTTGAACTTGGCAGTATCGGGTAACCTTGGCGTCGGGTAATGCTATACCCTATTTTTTGGTGTAGTGTAAACCGATGGTGTAGATCATGTTTTTCCTTGTGTGTACTAATGGAAAAATATAATGCCTTCACAATATGCTATGCATTATTGCCTTAAACAATGACTATACCAAGTTTGGGACCTTGAATAGAAATTCAAAATGTGAGGTCCTTATCCTTGAGCCCACCACTATATGAAGGAACCAATAAAGGATTCATGATTAGGTGAAATTCCAAAGTTGTATTGCACTTTAAAATATATTAAAAAAAATCATGTACAAAATTATTCATAAAATACATCATTTATGTGACTTAACTAGTTCACATTGGAATGCTATGAGAAGTAGGCTAAATATAATTTTCAAGTGTATTTTATGCATGATTTTTGATATTGTAAATAATGCAGTCTAGTTAGATTAATTTTCTCCACCTTGGAGCAAGGTTGAGTGAAAAGTGTAGGAGGAAGTTGGAGGGACAAGTGGCTTCATAAGGAGAAGGTCACATAAGGGGCAAGTGGTTATTCAAGCCACATTTTCATTTGGGAGAGATTCCACCCAAAAGGGTGGTTATTTTCACTATTTTAAAACAAATATGAATGTGCACATATTTAGGGCAAGGGATAAGATTAGTTACGGAGCAAAGGCTAGCAGGTTGAGATTAGGTTAGAGGAAGGGAGTTAGTGGATAATTTTATGTTAGAGTGAGGTTAGTGGTGAGTTAAAAGTAGGAAACATGTGGGGAATTGGATTAATTTAATTCTATGAGTGGAGAGAATAAATGAAAATGAATTAATTTAGATAAATATATTTATTTGTCCAATTTAATAGTGGAATGAGAGAAATGGGACAAATTTATAAATGGGTATGGGGATCCATTTTAATTAATCAAACTATAGGAAATCTAGGTAAATCAATTAGTTTTGCTAGGTGCAGGGGGAATAACATTAATTAAATAAATTTAATCAATAATTATTTAATTGATAATGCATGTAATGCCCCGCCAAGTAATCCTTAGATTATCAGGTAAAACAAGATTATAAATATATTTTTTGAAATAATTACAGTAACATGTAGCTAATGTACAATAGCATTACACACAACATAAAGACAAAGACAACAAATGATTCACGGTCGTGCACAATAGAAATATTATCACACTTCCAAGGGTTCCAAGACACCCAAAAAATAATCGATACAAAACCCTTGAACATTGTGTCAAGGCTAAACAATACCACCCTAACTCAGGCATACTAATATTTCATGGTAAAAATAGAAACCTTCCTAAGTTGTGGGTGGACTCTGAATAAGAAGGAATCTCTGGATTCTAGGCTGATTCCTATTGGATTTGGGGCATCACTAATTTACTGCTCTCTTCTAATTTTTGGAAGGAAAGGGAGAAATTTTAACTAAAACTAAAATGAATAAAAATTGAAAGGTGATAAACCAAATAGGATTCAAATTTTTCAAAAAATTTCAAACTAAAATTCACTTGACATACCCTAATGATTTCTGCAAAATCACTCACTGTCCAATACATTGCATAACTTTGAAATCACTACTAGGGATCTCACCACAAATAGTAATACTCCTATCAACATACATGCAGATTATGCAAGAGGTTATATTCTACAACCTAGAATAGGAATCAAGATAATTCACTAATCTATGTTATAGACACACTACACTTCAATGCAAAAAATTGAATAAGATTGATAACAAAGACCATAACAAGGTGTATGAATAATGGGCCAGCTTTATTCTTATCAAAATTTATGTATTGAGTTTCAGAATAATGGAAATGAATACATGCATCCTCTTACACAAAATTGATACCCAGCATTAACTAAATGGATACAAAATGCATAAAAAAGGATATAGGAACAAAATAGTTCACTAAAAGCTCTTCTCTCCAAATTGTGAACCCCTACCCTTAAAGCAAAATTTCAGCTATATAGCCCATGAAGCCAATTTCTAAAATCACTCTTCCCTCCAAAATCCCCTCCAAAATAGCAATTTACTAATCTTAAGGCTTAATTAGTGCCTCAAATTAAGCCCTAAATCTATCCCCTCCTAAGTTGGTCTCTAAAGATTTACATCTTTTACAAAATGTACCAACTTATTACTAAATACATTACATAAACCATCAAAACCTACCCAAAAACATAAATCCCAATTACATGACATAAAAATCCTAACTCAAAGATGACACCATAGTTTAACAACCCTTAACCCACAGCAAAGATGACACCATAATAACCAACCCTAACTCCATATGCAATAAACCTGCTCCACAGTCAAGCTCACTTAGCCTAACTTGATCACAGCTCATGATCAACATGACAATACCCACTGAGAAATATCTCACTATCTTCGTGGCACCTTGGGGTACTATCATCGCACTGCAAACTGACAAGGCATTAAATTTCATTGTCAGTGGACTTGAAATTTTTTGCAAAAACACTGCATAATGTTTTTTGCATTCATTTGCATTTGGTTCTAGAGGTAAAGTTTAGGGTTTTTCACTGTGCCGCCATGCTTGTGGTTTGAATCTGGAACTTGATGTCATGATGTATGGTGTTGTATGTGCAACTTGGATCTTCCTAAGAAGCTTAGGCTTCTTGCTATGAACTTGGGCTTTTCATGAGTTGCAACATTGTATGCCATAACACATGGCGCTCTCTGTGGATTTTTTCTTTGAATGTTTGCTAGGGTTTCAACAAACTGTATTGAACTTGTGTAATGACTCAAGGGTCTAAGAGCTTGGGCTCTTTGTGTTGCACTATAGTTTAGTCCTGCATGCCGACACATGGCATTGTCTCTGCATTTGTTCCTTTTGAAGCTCGCTAGAGTTTGGGCATCTGGCTCAAACTGAAATAATGGAGAACTCAGGCGTCAAGTGTAGATTGTGAGTCTTGAGGCAGCTTTCACTGGGTTATAATTTAAAGAGATCAGGCTCTTGATGTAACTTATGTAGCTTCTTCAGAATCTTAAACCATAATACATGGCACCTTCTCTGCATGTGGAACTCGACTTCTCCATTTGTGAGTTTGCAACTCGTAAGACATGGCACTGTGTATGCATTTTGGACTCCACCATGCTCAACATGTGTTACACCAGATAAGTAACTCTTTCATTCATTCTCTGCAACTTTACTTGAAGTAGATGTATATTGAAGTCGACAAGCTGTGATCTTTTGCTTACTAGTTAAGATCTCAGTTTCAAATGACTCCATCTTTCTGGGTTTTTAAAGTTCTTCATCTTTTCGGCAGCAAATCTAGGTTTACATTTACTTCTTTGTTGATTCATAGCATGAAATCTGTATCGTACTTTGAGTCTTTCTCTTTAAATAACTATATGTCACTCCTCTTCATTGTTGTACACTGTGTGTTGGTGGAATGGTGAAAAAAAATGGATACCCACATGGCTCTTTTTTCATATATAGATGTAAACTTAAAAAACACATGTAAGTTGTTGGTGTTTTGGTTGAGAGATGAACTCTAGATGTAAACTTAAGAACACCCGCAAGCTTGCCATTCTGTTATTGAGAAATGCACTCCATTTATTATTCTCCTTAGAAGCATGAAAATATTGTCATAAAACAAAACACAATTTCTTTTTGTTGAAGTCGCAGACATTTCTTTAAGCTAAGAAAACATTTATGTGTTCAATCTACATAAAATGTAACTTGTGTTTGACAGTTGCTTCATTCAATGTTTTCTTCGAATCCTGACAGTAATGTCTTTTGAAACACGACCATACTGTCATAAAACATGAAACACCTTCACACTGTTGAGGCTGAGAGCATTTTTTCTAAACTAAACACATTATATGTTTAATTTGCAACATAATGTAGCTTGTGCTTTTGTCTAAAATATTTACTTGTCTGAACATTTTTAAAATATGCAGTCTCTGTCCAAGAAATAGTGTATAAATACACTGTTTATTTAATTTTATATAGATCATTACCCATGGTGTTCAAGCACGGGCTCATGACTCCCACGGGCAACATTCATAACAGGAAACTCATCCCAAATATGCACATCTCATTTCTCTGCATCTGCTCGAATCCATACCCTACATGCATTGAACTTCCAATTTGATTCAAATGTGAATATTGTATTAATAAAAGAATTATTTAATTGATGAACACATGTGGCAGTGTCATTTCAACACACCAGAATAGCACTGTTTGTTTAACACCCTGTATAGAACATTACTCCAAATCCACATTAGGCATATGGATACTTTACTTTTTCTCTTGATTTCTTTTTTTTCAAAACATGAATCACCACAGCATCATTGAATTTCATAGTTGTTTCAAACATGAATACATAGATACATGTTGTTTTTCTCCATTCTTATGAACATATACAAGCATAGATATCATTGTTTAATGCACACTCTCTCTTCATTTGTTTGCAAAAGTAGATATCACTGTGGACTGATTTCTTATCTCATTAAACATCATTGACATGATGTACTTTTTTAATGCCAATAGTTTATGCATATGTTTTTCTCATCTTGACACAATGTAATTGGTTATTTTCTGCAAATGCACGTTCTATGATAGCATATAAATGCATTGTTACTCCAATTCTTGCACATTGTTTTTCATTTTTAGCTCATATGCAGATTATCAATCTTGTTATATATCTCTACCTTTTTGCAAACAATACTGTTATGTAAACATAAACAACAACAATTTACAACCTGAGACTGATGATAACATGATTGATTGTTAAGCATGCATTTTCCATAATTGAATCCAGTTCAAATGAGTTTTTCACATTCACATACTTACTATAACAACATTACTTTCAATTCATCTTGCATGATGACAGTAAATGTTTTCACCTCCATTTCTGCATATCTTTCCCATGAACCCTTCATTGCCCATGTATCTCCTATAGCATCATTGTATCATCCTTCATGCATTGTATCCTCTTCTTCTGCATCTGTATGAAATGTATCCTCTTGTAATGCACACATATTTCTTGTATGTAATGCCTTATGTGAATTTTGGGCATGAGCTCATGACACTCACTGGATTTCTTTTGTTATCTACATTTAGTTGTTTGTTCACCTATTGCACACATCACCAATCAATCTGTTAGGTCAGAAAACAAAATGAGCCAATTAATGGTTGTGTGTGAGTGTCATAGAGATGACACTCATGGATGAATGTTGGTTGGTTTTTTTGTGTTTGTTAACCTAACATGCTGATGTCATTCTAAAAAGGGTTTCTTAGATTCAAGACCTAAGTCCCTTTGATTCAGATTCTTCTGGTTCTACAAACAGTAATACTTTGAAAAATGTAGACTAATAACCATATGTAATAAAAGGTTTCATAAAGATATGTCCCTTTGATATTCTTTATTCAGTTGATGTTGAGGTATATCTTGCTGTGTATTGATGTTATTTGTAAATGTTCATCTTTGAAAGCTTTCTTGATGCATGTTATTTTGGTTCATGTATTGCCTAGATCCAATTGGATCTAGCATCTCTTTTATTCCATGATGTAGGACAAGACCCTAGACCTAATATGTAGAGCTAACTTAAGAATGGACAGAAGACACCATGAAGACTGGACAAAGAAAGACAACTAGCACCAAATGCAGACACTCTACCATACAAGACAATGCATGGACCCCTACTCATGCTTCAATCATACTTTATTTTCTATAATTACCTCTAATTTTTGAATCTAAAAGATGTAACATGATACCTATATGCATACTACATTTAGTTTGAAACTGAGTACAAAAATGCATATAAGAACCCTAAATCTAAATACATACCACATATCATAGCATTTGGCCTAGCCCAAATACAGGATCTAAAACATAAACACAGGCACTAAAATGCTCATTTACTACATGGGTGGAAGAGTCAAAACCCTAAAAAAGAGCCAATCTCATGATGGTGTATGCATCAAAGAACAAACATAGGCATTGAAAAGGTTAGGTGTCATTTCGCAGGCATAGACACTAAAACTTTCATTTTCCAATCATAGTGGCCCAAAAACTCACAAACAAGTGGGACCAGAGGTGTTAAAAGCTAGGTGGAGGCACTATTAGCTTGGTGGAGGTGCTAATTAGCTCATGCGCTAAAATACAGGCACAGGAGCTAATCCATGAATTTTAGCCTTAAACTTAACTAAATTAATATGATTGACTCAACCTTTTAAAACATAAGATAAATATACATTCTTCCCTCATTAGGGGTACACAATTACACAACATCAAGGTCTACTTTACTCAATTTTAATAACAAAAAACTATATTTACAAGTTCAATTATAATTTTCTTTCCCTTAATACAATGAAAAAAATATACAAACTAAAAGAGAGAGAAGTGAAGAGAAGGCGAAGCGTTGATATTGCTTCTGAATCCACACCATAACTTACACACTGATCCCAAATAGTAGATTGTAATGCCACCTGGCCATGTGCTACATGTAGGTCCACCCCACTGTAATTCTAGAGATGGTCACATCGCCCAACACAAGGAAGAAATGCATATAAGGAAGTATAGGGTTACACACATGCCAAACCATGCATTAAAAACTCAGGGAATTAATAGGCTCATGTAAGAGAAAACATAGAGAATCACTCAACATGAAGCATACCAATCAAGGAATAATCATTAAGCAACAACATGGTTTGAACACTACCAATGCATTACTTTGCAACAAAAATCAAGGACAAGAACAATAGGTGCCTAAACAACAATAAATATATAACAAGGTGAAAAAGAATCCTCATACTTGGAAATAATGAAATCAAGGAGGCACCAAAAGAGAAACATAACATTTGCCAACAAATAAAATCACAATAAGATAATCCAATTGCAAATAACATTAACTCCAATTCAAAGATGCAATTTGGAACATTAAGTTAAGAGTAGGGTGATCATGACCTAAATACAATCAACCCACATATAGAGTAGGAACAAACTCCCCAAGGAGAACCAACATCAAAGTAAAACAGTTTCCCAAAGCAACAATAAGACAAAACTGCTAAGAGGAAGAATCCTCAAATAAGATTATTAAAGACAATGGGGCACCATTAATGAGAAACACTTGATTGTTAATAAGCCATGATATCACAACACAATAACCAAAAAGGATATAGAAATAGTAAGTCTCACATATTTCACTGAACTATTAGGAACTCGGTACTAGAGTGCTAAGTGTAGGGAGTGTCAACATGTGTTCTTGTAAGGACATACCACACAATACCAAAAATAATCTCATATGAATGATAATGGTGATCATGCAAGAACTATCATCACATGACCATACATGCGAAAAAATTCTCACAGGTCACCCATAGCCTCGTGATAGAGCTCATGGTTTGAATTTTTTTATCGAATTAGGTATGGTCAGCTAATTAATTAACTAGAAACTTATTTAGGTATTTTTATACAAAAGAATATGATTAGGATAAAAAATAAGGGGTTCTAGAGCATTCCCCTAATGAAAGACCTAACCAATCCTTAGTTATATTGAAAGGAAGATGAACCGCTACCTGCACAAGTATGCTTTAAGTGCTAAATGAGTGCAACTATCCTTCATTATAAATTGAGGGTTGATTAGGGAGATATGGATGAATTATGAAAGATGGAGTGATAGAAGGGAGGAAGAGACAAGTTTCAAGATGCACAGGGTGATAAAAAGAAGATAAACCAGTAAAAATACAAGAAACAATAGCCAAAGATTGCAACCAACTTGCAAAATTAATTTGAAGAAGATATAGAGGGACTAGGTCACTTGGGTTGACCTATTCCTGGGACTAGGTTGCCTAGGATGACTTGTTCCCTGCACTTTTGACTGTTTTCAATTGCACACAACCTATGCGGTTTTGAACTTTCCAAATATGATATGGTTCATACGCCACCTGTTCCTACACACAGAAAACAAGGAAAAATATTGTGTAAAAGGGATTTTTCCTTAATCAAAGCCTGATTGAGGAATCAACCTTGAAATAAAAATGAAACATGCAGGAAAGAAAATATTGTAAATATGAATCAGATATTAGATTTGAGGTCATAATTTTATGAAGATGCTTGTATGTAGTTGTTGAATCTTAAAATTTAGAGAATAATCAATGATTGTCTTCACAAACGCATAGATGTGAAAATACTCCTCAAATCTTCAATGTTGTTATGCTTGATAGAATCTTGCCTTGAAGAATGGATCAATAAACATGAATGGATAAAGGATCTTCTTTCTTGATTGAGGTCTCCTCTACTTGGTCTTCATCAGAGAGATATAATTTCTACAATGGAGAAGATTTCCTTCAAAGGATGCTTGGATGCCCGAAATCTTTCTTGAGAATGCTTAGAAGATAACTACAAGATATTACCTGATATGGATCATAAAATACATAAATTAATTATACATGGTATGTAAATATTTTACTACAACACTAAGCTCAATAGCCAAATAGGGAAGTATATGAAGGGTCACTTAGTCACAAATTTCTTTTTGTTTCTTTATCTAGATGAATACCCTTAGATTTAACACCTAGGAATGGAACACTCACATGGACAAACAAAATGCATAGTTTAAGTAAAATGGTAAAGAGATTGTGTAAGGAAACTCAGGTGCGGAAACAACTTCCTACACTAATCTCTAAAGGAAAGTGTTGTGCAAATTCTTTTAAATCCTTAAAATTTCAGATTCGTTAACTAATTTAACAATAATATTCCAGACATATGCCATGCATACAAAAAATAAAGAATGACACAATGATTTACCTTGGGGAAAACCTTTCGGTAAAAAACCCCAGCACTCCAAAACCTGCACAATGTATTATCTTCAACACAACAGTTACAACACACTTGCAATGCAAGTTCTTTCAGGAGACAATCGACACTCAAAGACTAATCCAGTAGCACCAGATCATACCAACAATACACTCTTTTTCTATCCCAGTCTAAAACCCTAAAAAATTCTTACATCATGCGCTTTCCTTTTTCGGGCAACTTCCAAAGATAGCCGTATTAGGGTTTTACCATTCTCCGAGAAAATAGGAACCCAAAATTTTGTTTTTGGGCTGTTACCCCAAACCCCACGATTGTAGAAGAGTGTACATTACTCAACTTTATCAGTTACCACATGTCTTGCATGTCTTCACCCATCATTGAATCTTCTAGAAATAGCTCTTATGTGTCATAGGAATCCATCATAACCGTTTCAGCCATGATCTCCTTACACACAATTCAAGATGCCGATAAATCAAGTGGAGTGACACATCAACATGCCAACTAGGCATGTACACTCACACTTAATTACATTATTTGCAAGAAATACATTTTACAAAAAAAAATAAGAATAGAAATTATCCAAGGTTAAGACACCTTATCCCTAACATTCTCCCACTTGTTGAACACCTTGTAAGAGCAATAGGAACATAACAGGAACTAACTGCTATAGGCCAAAAGGCCCATAGAC
>MU223265.1:79979-93928 GCA_018584345.1 Thuja plicata
GCCTCAGAGACAGCTTGGGGGGACAGTGCACAGCGGGATCTAGACATTTTGCAGGCACGGGTGGACAGCGGTGAGTTTGCCATCATCGAGGAGCATGGGGATTGGGAGGAGGAGTGGGCAGGATTTGCAGCACAAATAGCAGCTCTGACAGTAGAGCAGGATTTAGCACATAGACGTGTTGAGGATTACAGGGCAGATTGCGATATAGCACAGCAAGTAGGCATAGCAGCAAGGGTGGGGCAGATGATGGTCGATGCTATGGCCACCCAGAGAGAGGCAGGATGCAGGGGCCGAGAGGCTGCATATTATATGGGATTGTATTATGGATCGGTGCCAGAGGAGGTACGAGCGCCTGTATACTCTGAGAGATCATAGTCAGCCAGCACAGGGAGAGCATCACAGGGGTCAATGGGTTTACCGCCATGTCCCAGCAGTGGAGCAGGACCATCACAGCCACCACCATAATTCTGCTCAAATTTTTTGGATACACATTTTTGACATTTTTGACACATGATGTACGATGACATTTTTGAGATATATATATATATATATATATATATATATATATATATATATATGGACTTTATTGTGGACTATGGACTCTTATGTTTATGCATCTTTTGATGATTTTGCATGCTTATGTATGGATGTATGTATGATGTTTATGCTTATCGTATATGATGCTTATGACTGACATATAGGATGGGTTGAATATATGTATGCATGATGAGATTGACAAATTGGTGATGCAGGGATGTGATGCAGATTTATTATGATATGTTAATGCTTATATGTTATCATGTATAGTTTTATGAATGATAAAATGTGATAAATGTTATGGATGCAACTTAATGGAATGCAAATAGTTATAAATGTTTTAATGCTAATGAAAAATGCAATGTAAATGATTTAATGAATGAATAATGTAAGCTATAATGATTAATGAAGTGATAATGTGATGTTGAAATGGGTAATGATTAATGAACGTAATGGATGAAATGTGAGACAAATGTATAATGATTAATGATTAATATTTAATGTTTAATGATGAATGACCAATGATTAATGATTAATGAGTAATTATTAATGATTAAGGACCAATGAATAATGATTAATGACAAATGAACAATGCTATGATTAATGGAACTAATGATTAATGAACTAATGGAACTAAAGATAATGCAAAATATATAACAATGCAAATGATTACAGACTAATGATCAATGTGATGACAAATGCAATTAAATAATGATTAATGTTATAACAATGCAAATAATTAATGACTAATGATCAATGTGATGGTTAATGAAACTAATGAAATGAATATATAATGACTAATGAAATAATTAATGCAAGACCTAATAACTTAATGACTAATGAATGCAATGAATGCCAGACGAATGAGGACACTATTTTTGTGTGTATCACAATAAATCTGATAAAATCACTTAGGTGACTGGATAGGGGGAATAAATGGAAACCTTTGTCAAGAGCAAAACCATATGCAATATGACCTAGCTACTTATGCAAAGACTAACTATATGATAGTGGGATTAATACAGTGTTAATGTTGGAGAGCACACCCTAGTTTGATATTGCAAAAGGAGTTATGCACCATGTGCTAGAAAACACAAGTGACATGGTTCCTTTGTGTGGACTAGACTCTCAAACAAATAGATTGTTAGGAACAAGAATGTGAGATACCAGATATGAAGAGACCTATGAAATGTTACTCATGAGGAGACGCAGTACACCTAGATATTTTAAGGGATTATGGGATGCATGCGTCCTACCCCCAGTGAGGCATACATAGTCATAACTGAATATCAAAACAAAAATGCCCTAGCAAACTATGATAAGCAGATCATACCACAAAAGACACGTATTTCACTAGATATTCACCATAACAAACCAAGATATAAGAGATCTAGGCTTCCATGATAAGGACCTAGTAAAACACAAGATAAAATCAATAAAAAGGCATCCTGACCAAGTGGTTATTTGGTCTAAAAGTTCTTGCCATGAATAATTTGATGGGATGATTGATAGAGCAGCCGACACCGGAAGGATTCATCCTGATGGGCTAAAGATTTGATTGATAGAAAATAAAAATTCACTGGCAATTGCTTGTGAAGAGAATGATCATTAGGAAAGTCAGTCTATCTACTGATTTGATGAAAAAAATTTGTGATCACTGTGTCTAGAACAAAGCTTAGTTTCATGATTTGGTAAGCTCAGTCGTGCGGGAATCATTATTGCAGAAGCGAGAGAATGGTCAAAAGACTACCTGCACAAATATAGGTAGCGACACTTATTATGAAAAGACAATGCAAGCGATATAGACAAATGGCAGGCATTGATGGTAGATCTGACTACGCATGGCGCCTGAAACAGGTTTTCACCATGGTACTTATCCATTGCGCCACCAAAGTGGTTTTCACATATGGATGGATTTTTCTCTTTCTCTTTTCAAGCTTTTGTATTTTTTATGCTTTTTTGATATTTTCTGATTTTTTTTCTTTTTTGAATATTTTGACTTTTTGGGGATTTTATGCTTTTTTTATTTTTTTGGAATTTTTGGCTTTTCTGATTTTTTTGGAATTTTTGGCTTTTCTAATTTTTTTGAAATTTTCTGCTTTTCTGATTTTTTTGGAATTTTTGCTTTTCTATTGTACAACGGACTACTGACTGATCAAGCATAGAAGCGCTTGAGATGTATACTATTTATAGGATTAGGGAGTGGATCTCCCTCTAGAGACGCAATCTGATAGGCACCGGAACCATACTTTGCTGTAACAATGAAGGGACCCAACCAATTAGGTTCAAACTTCCCTTTCTTTTCTCTATTCTGGAGGTTCTTCATGTTATGCTACAGGACAAGATCACCAACCTCAAACTGACAAGGTTTAATCCTTTTATTGAACTGAAGGCAAAGATGATTTTGATACACACGAAGGTGGTCTAGGGAATTGAGGCGTCTCTCATCAAGGAGTTCCAGCTCTTGCAAGTGGGCAACTCTGTATTCTTCTTTGGACAACAGATTCTTCAAAGAGACTCTGAGGGAAGGGAGCTCAATTTTGATGGGTAGAATAGCCTCAGTACCATAAACAAGGGCAAAGGGAGTGGCGCCCGTGGGTGTTCGAATGGAGGTGCAGTAAGCCCAAAGGGCGGGATTGAGGTGCAGGTGTCAATCTTGGGCATCTTCATCGACTGTCTTTTTGAGGATTCAGAGAATGGTTTTATTTATAGCCTCAGCTTGACTATTGCTTTGTGGAAAGTACTCGGAAGAAGTATGGTGGGTAATGCTGAACTTCCTACATAGGTCTGTGACATCCTTGTTCTTGAAAGGTCCTCCATTATCAGTAATAATGTCCTGAGGAATGCCATAGCGACAGATAAGATAATTCAGGATAAACTTCAAAATCTATTTTCCAGTAGTGTAGGTGAGAGGAACAGCTTCAACCCACTTGATAAAGTACTCTATAGCAGCTAGGATGTATTTATGGCCATTGGATGAATTAGGGAAAATTTGGCCAACAAGGTCGCAACCCCAACGTGAAAAGGGCCAAGGGGTGATGGTGGGTTGGAGTGCTTGGGAGGGAGTGTGTATCAAATCGCCATGCTGCTGACAAGGTACACACTTCTTCACATAGTTGTAGGCATCTTGCTCCATAGTAGGCCAGTAATATCTAGTGTGTAACAAATTTTTGGCCAATGCAAGTCCACTAGAATGGGCCCTACAGATTCCTTGATGTACCTCCTCTAGGGACGTTTGTGCTTCATCTAAATTCAGACACCTCAAAAGAGTTCCATCAAAATGTTTTCGGTAAAGGGTATCAATGAGGATTGTGTATCAGGAAGTTCAACGAATGAAGGTTTTACATTGATTAGGCATTAAAGTAAGTGGGGTATGTCCATCACGCAAGTAGGAATATATCTCTTGGTACCATGGGGAATTAGGATTAGCAATTTCACACACCATTTCAGAATTTGACGTGTCATAGGCAGGGACTGTAAGATTCTCAACAAGAAACTCACACTGTGCACTGTGTTCTGGCATAGTGATCAGATACCCAATTATTGCCATAGCATCCGCTACTTTTTTGTTAGCGTGAGGGATCTGCTGAAATGTTAGGTTAGTAAAATGTGTCTTGAGATCTTCAACTATACGACGGTAGGGGAGCAGCTTGTCATCCTTTGTTTGATATTTATCCATAACTTGTTTGATAACCAATTGTGAATCACCAAGCACCAATAATGTGAGAATTTTCCATTGTATGGCCTGTCGAAGTCCAAGTACAAGGGCTTCATATTCTACAATATTATTGGTATAAGGAAATTGTAACTTGAAAGACTTAGGAATGAGATCCCCTTTTGGTGTAACGAACAAAATTCCTGCCCCTGATCCTTTTTGAGTGAAGGATCCATCAAAATACAGCTTCCATGGTGAACTTGGGGCAAGATTTAAAAGTGATTCATCTAGAAAATATATGATGAGAGGATGTTTACCATCAATAGGTGCTTCAGCTAACTGATCTGCAATCACTTATCCTTTGATGGCCTTTCGATCCACATAAACAATGTCAAACTCACTAAGAATCATAACCCATTTTGTTGTACGTCTAGTAAGAGCAGCGCGTGCCAAGAGATATTTGAGTGGATCAATTTTAGCAACAAGGTGAATTTTATGATTAAGCATATAATGATGCAGCTTCTGTGTATAGAAAATAACGGCTAAACATGATTTTTCAATGAGGGAATAATTCAACTCATAGCCAATAAGAGTTTTGCTGAGATAGTAAATTGCTCGCTCTTTGCCAGTATCATCTAATTGTGCCAGGAGGGCTCCCAAAGTGACCTCTATAGCAGATATGTACAAAATCAGAGGGCAACCAACAACAGGTGGCACCAACACTGGTGGATTAGCCAAATAATTTTTCAAATTCTCAAATGCATTTTGACACAAACAATCCCATTGAAACTTGACATTCTTGCATAGAAGATGTGAGAACGGATGCACTTTGTCAGCCAACTCTGACATGAACCTTTTGATTGATTGTAGTTTGCCTTGCAAACTATGTAATTGCTTCAATGTTTTGGGTGGTGGCATTTCTAGAATTTCTTTCACTTTCTTTGGATCCACTTCTATTCCACAGCGTGATACAATGTATCCCAACAACTTTCCAGATTGTACCCCGAAGACACACTTTTTGGGATTCAGTCTAAGCTTATATTTTTCCAGTCGCTCAAAAATGATGGTAAGGATAGGGATATGAGATTCCCTTGTTTTGGATTTGCTTAAAAGATCATCCACATAATCTTCCATGATAACATGCAAAAGGTCATGAAAGATAGTAGTCATTGCTCGTTGATAAGTAGCCCCTGCATTTTTAAGACCAAAAAGCATTACCTGATAACAAAAAGTGCCCCAAGGTGTTGTGAATGCGGTCTTGTGCTAGTCTTCTGGTGCTATCCTAATCTGATTATAACCTGAGAATCCATCCATAAGTGATAACATTTCATGTCCTACCATCAAATCCACTATTATGTCAATGTTAGGTAGTGGAAAATCATCCTTGGGACATGCAAGGTTGAGGTCTGTGAAATTAGTGCAGATAGGAATGCCCCTAGTAGGCTTACCTACTAGTACTATATTAGAAACCCATTCAAGATAGTCAATTGGTCTGATTACCTTGGCATCCAGCATCTTCTGAAGTTCTACTTTGACTACTAATGCAACTTGAGGATGCATCTTGCGAAGTTCTATTTTCCATTTGGATTTACCGCAAGATGATGCATAACAAGATCTGTATCAAGCCCAAGCATATCTTTGTAAGTCCAGGAAAAGTTGATTTTGTGCTTATGTAAAAATGTTGTCATGTCTTTCTTTTCTTGATCATTGAGAGAAGCTGCAATGTAAGTAATATGTGGATTTTCTTCTGTGCCAAGGTTGACTGGAATGGTATCTTCAATGATCATAGATGACACTTCTACTTCTAATGATATAAATGGCAAGTCAATCTCTCCCTCCTCTAGCACCTCGGGAAGGTTTTCACTAGAGGAATTGTCCTTTATTTTGTCTTTTTCTTTATCCTTAGGTGCCTACGAGAGGTTTTCACCAGAGGATGTATTTTTATTTTTTTTATTTTTTATTTTCTTTTTCATTTTTGTGACTGAGAGAGTTGACTTGGCTACAAAAGTAGGCTTGTTCACTATAGTGTATATGATGTTCGTGTTCTTGGAGATCTTTAAGTCCAAAGAGGGCTAAAACTGCCTCATCCGAATCGCATATATCTAAAGCTGGTGGTGAGTCTTGCTGATCCCAGTCAATTAATTTAGGGTTTGTGAGGGGTAAACGAGGGGATGAAAGGTCAACTTGGGTAATAGTGAGGACATGGTGATTATTACTTAGGTCATCTTCAATGTATTGGAAAGGGATTTTGAAGAACTTTTCCTCGGTGTCTGATTCAGAGGTAGCTAGACAATAATCCTTAGCGAAGTTAGTCTTAGTTTCTACGGAACCCAATCCATGTCCTTTAGGATAGCCATCAGTTGTTATGATTTTCTTCTTTGCTATTTCATTAGCTCCCAGACCAGTACCATGATATCCCATGTTTTCAACAATGGGAGTAACTTTAGGATACTTTCCTTTGGGGAAAGTTATAGGTTGTTCTTCTTCATCATTATAGAGCCAATCAAGGACACTATATTCCATGTGTTCATCTGATAAGGACCCCCAATCCTCAAAAATAGTTGACTTGCAGTGCATAAGTGTTTTTTCCTTTGAAAGGGGTAATGGTGATGGTCTCCCATAAGACTTTGGAGACAAGGGGAGTTGCCCAACACATAAGGCACTTTCAAATTTATACTCTCCCATACCTTGGTCTATGAATGTTTCCTTTGCTTTAGATGAGGAAGGTTTGTCTTTAGTAGCTTTGTCCTCAGTAACCTTTTCTTTTCCTTTAGTTTCCTCAGTTGATGTTTCGGATGTCTTTTCTGAACCAGAAATTTCTTGATTGGAATGTCGGCCAAATTCATTCAATAGACAGTAATTAGCTTGTTTGCCTTCTAATCTCTTGTAATATTGAAAGGGCTCGGGATCTCCAGGACTTTTGATTTCTCTACCATGATGTGGGAACTTCAGAAACTGATGATAGGTAGAGGGTACACCTTTGATAGCGTGTATCCATGGACGTCTTATCAAGATGTTATAAGGTAAATCAAGATCTAGCACATGACAAATAGTTTCAATGAGGGCCGGGCCCACTTATAAGGGCAATGTGATCATGCCCTTGCTTTCATGTTCTCTATCATCATAAGCTTTTATTGTAATTCTCTTGTCTTGATCAATGAGGTCCTCAGAAAGACCAATGTTATGAATCATTTTCAATGTGCATAAATTTAGGCCAGATCCACCATCTATGAGGATTCTTTTGACTCTTGTGGAGTAGATTTTACCTTCTATGTGGAGGGATTTATTATGATGAGGATCAGGACCACTAAAATCCTTATCAGTGAAAACCAGATGTTCTTGTGTGGCTAGGTTCCCTATCATGGCTTTGAATTAGGCAACATTAATGTTCTCAGAAACATGGGACTCGTTTAGAGCTTTATCGAGGACTTCTCTATGGATTGGTGATGTTGTCAAGAGCTCTAGAATGGATATTTGTGCAGGTGTCTTTCACAATTGGGACAATAAGTCAAAATGTGAGGCAGGCCGAGCAGCAGTAGTTGGTGCAGCTAGTGGATTTGCAGATGTAGAAGGTCTATCAGCAGCTTGAATAGTGACTCTGGGTCTTCATGTAGTAGCATTACAATCGGCATCTTTGAGTTTTATGGTATTAAAATGCGTGTCAACTTCTTCAATGTGGCCAAAAAGGGAATCAAACCCAAAGATATCATTTTCATCTAAACTCCCACATGTTCGATCATGACCTGTAATGGTATTGGTAGAATAGTCATAGGGAATGGCATTTGATGCATTATTTTGATTATGAGGTGGGAAAGGTTGATTATAGACCTTGAGTTTCACATTAGATGAGGATACATCCTGACTCTCAACCTCAATTTTCCCATCTTCAATGAGATCTTGCACAAAGTGTCTAAGCTTCATGCATTTCTTGGTATCATGTCCCTTGATACGATGATAATTACAATATTCATTATCTTTATACCAAACAAGTTTAGGTTGATTCTCATCAAAAGGTCAAGTATTTGGGTAAACTATCATTTTTTGATCCGCGAGTTGTTTGAAGATCACATCTAAAGGCTCTGCTAAAGCTGTGAATTGTCATCATTATCGATTGTCATTGTTATTATTGTTGTTGTTGTTGTTGTTATAATTGTTGCGAGGGAACAAGAATGATTGATTACGCGGTTGCTGATTATTCTGATTGTTTTGATTCTGATTGTTCTGATTGGGCTGATGCTGATTCTGATTGTGATTGTTATTGCTGTACTGATTTGAATCTGATTGTTATTGCGATTATTTTGTTTGGTATTGTTGGAGGCTTGAACATTTTGAGCATGCTTGGCATCAGTCACTCCATCATTGACAACTCCTTTGTTCTTACTCCAAAATTTTGGCTTATCATTATTGGAAGAAGTATAATGTTTGATAGTACCTCTTTGCAAAAGGCCATCTTCAATGTCCTTTCCCTTCTTGACAAGGGCTTCAAAGGTATCTGGTGAGGCCATCTTCATTTGGAAGGACATTTAAGGAATTAAATTCTTTGTGAAGATGTCAATTAAGTGATTATCAGGGATTTTCCATGGCATGCGATTTGCAATATGTCTCCATCATTGTAAGAAACTAGCAAAGGTTTCTCCATTATTTTGTTTAGTGTTACACAAATCGCTGAGTGTTTCTTGATGCTCAATGTTATATGAATATTGTCCAACAAACTTCTCCCCAAGGTCAGAGAAGGTAGAGATTGATCCATAAGGAAGGGCCATGAACCATTCCAAGGCTGCGCCTCCAAGACTCCTAGTGAAAATTATCTTCAAATAATTCTCATTATAAGCAACCTCTTGACATGCAATGTAAAATTCTTTGAGATGTTGGAGAGGACATGTTTCTTCCTTGTATTTTTTAAATTTAGGTATCTCAAAGTTTGGTGGGAATGGTTGCATTGTGATAGACTTGTCAAATGGGTAGGGACAAATTTCTTCAAAAGAAAACTCCTTCTTGCCCCCATTTTGTAAACCTTGTACAATACTTTTGAGCTCATTGAATTGTTGGGTGAAATCGGGAGTACTTTGTGTGAAAAATGGGGGTACATAACCTCCACCTCCTCCAAATTGTGCATCTAAAAAGCCCATGGAGGTCATACCAATCGTTGGAGGAGGTATATATTGATAAGCTTGTGATGTATTATTTGCAGACATTTTTGCCCCCATTGTTTGGAACAAGGAGGACAAGGACATGGAAACTTGCCCTATGTTGTTAACATTAGCACTTGCCCCTTGAGTTGTTGTCGTTTGAGTGCTATTGTGTGTAGTATTGTTTGGTAAAGCACTTATGATTTGCTAGATTTGTTTCGGTGTCAACTAGGGTATTGCTACGGTTGTTGATATAGGTGTTGATATTGATGTTGATGTAAGAGGTTTGCTAGCAGGTCTTTTACCAGTGTCATGTGATGATGTAGCATTTGAAGTAGAATTCATGGCTGCTGAAGTGGCGATAGTGGCTTTAGTGACATTCCTGGTAAGGAGTGTTTCATCAAAGTCCTCAAGAACTGTGACACCATTATGGATGAGATTGAGAAATATCTCATCACTGTTATGCATTATGGCCTTCTCAACCATTTCCAAATTGTAGGGGTCTCTAAGGAAGTCAATCACTTGATTGGGCCTTTCATCTTGATCTACTAATTCTGTTTCTTCAGCCACTTCCTCAGCTTGTACTCCACTTCCATGAAAGTAATGTGTGAAAAATGGGTTCTCTTCATGATTAGTGTTGGATGTTGTTCTCCTCATGTTTCTGGCTTGGGATCGAGTGACAACCATACAATAGTAGAAGAATGAAAGACAAGGAGATATGGAAGATGGATTGGAGCAAAGATCTTTGATTTGCTTGGATTGGATTTGATTGATTGATTGATTGAAGGATTTGTTGATTGATGATTGATTTGATTTGATTGAAGATTGATTTGATTGATTGGATAATTTGATTGATTTAAAGGTTTCTAAGACAAAACCTAAGCATGTTAAACCTTATGATGATACAAACATAAAGGATTTAAAGAAATATTTATTCTACTTGAAGATGGATTTGTGATCTCAAGCAAAATGGAATATCACTAAGGGATTTAAATTACTTGAGACGGACTAATGGTCTACAAGCAATATTGTGTTTATTTGAGGATGAAGGTTTCACAATACTTTGATTAAGGTCTTTCAACCTAAGGATTTGATTTGATTTTGATCTAATGCTCCAAAGGAAGAATGATGATGGAAGAAGTGGGAGAATGATCCAAAAACCAGGTGTTACCTAATCGTATTGTTCAAGCATGATAAAAGATCTATTGAGTGAAAACTTGGCCATGAACTTAGAAATGGTATTGTTGTAAATGATTTTGTCAAGCTTCTCACGGTGTTCAATACCTTGTTTGATAGATGTTGCAATGTGCTGGAATTCCTTGGATTTATGGGTGGTTTCCTTTTGTTCACTAAGGACTGAAGATATAGGAAGTTTGACCTTTTTGTGCTTCTTAAAATTGGTCATGTCATGGAAAAATTAATTTTGGCCAAGTGAATAAATGATTTAGGACAAATGGTTCTAGGGTCCTGTAGATAGTCAAATTTCGGTTATCTTGGCCAATTTTGAAGCTCACTATTTTTAAGCGGAGACGAAAGTCTCAGATGTAGACAGTAATCTTCGAAGACGATGATCTGCGCAGATGATAATCTGCACAGATGGCGAACCCAGAGCGGAGATAGCCGACTGAGACTAAGGCAGTGTGTTGAAATTCTAGGCAAATTTTTGATGTTCAGTCTGATTTTGGAAAAATTGTTCGATGGCAAGAACTGATTTTAAGCACAAGCAAACTAGAAAATAATAGACACACATCTCAAAACAATCCCACAAGGGACAAAGAAACCTTGAGGGATACAATCATATGTGACATTAGGGGATTTTATTCTAGCTTTGTAATATTCTAATTGTGTATGTTCAAGTGATTCTTTCAAACCAATTATGTTTTTACTGGGTCTAGCACATCAAAAGATAGTTCAAATAGTAGCTACCTAAGGAATTGGTTTTAAATGAAATATTATAGGCCCATTTCTTGGTAGTCCTTCAACTCACACAGCATGTCACCCCCGGAAGGGCACCCATGTTTTTGCCTTTTGCCAGGTATTGTCGCCGTGCTACGAAGATCTCTTTTGCAACACAATACCCTGGGACACGTATGATGGGAATCTTGGGGGGAGATTCTTCCCTCCCCTTGTACTATAATAAATCACCATTTAGAGGTGAACCGGGTAGGCTACTACTTTATGGTTGCTAGTAAGGTTTTGTGGCATCCCTGCAATCAGTTTGTACGACATGAGACACATAAGTCTCTAGTTCAACCATGCCAGTATGTTGAGGGATATTCACTCAATATGGACTACCATTAAATATGACCCGCTTGAGCTTGAAGGGATAAAGCGGACCTTTGGGTCACACCTTATTTCTATACTGACCGAAGGGATTACCAGTTTGAGGTCATCCTCTAAAGGGGAAGCGCTCCCTCTAGACAGGCCTCTCTAGAGGCTTGATTAAGCTAAGCTTTCTCTTCACCCAAGATCCACGAAGGTGAGGGGAGAGGATATGGCTATAGTTTAATCAAAGCATCACTTGTATTAAAGGGATTTAATCTAAGACAAATATCTTAAAAAGAAGTGTTGAGAAACACTTCTTCAAACACACCAAAAAGAGTTCATTCCAAATTGAACCTAATTAAAGTAACTAAGTATTTTCTACCTAAGCAAAAGACACAATAGTGTGATTAAACATACATGTTCAATTTATTTCCCACACAACAAAAAAAAAGCTTAGAAGGTGTGTTCTTTTGCCTTATGTCATTCAAGATTGGATGAGGTTCATTCCCTTTACATTCAAGATTGATGTGAGGTTCATTTTACCCAATTTGTATTCCAAAAGAAGTGTTTAAGCATACAAGTTCATTAATATCCTTCAAAAACCTAAATCAAAGAACCTGCATGCACTTGTTAGTATTTTGAAATATAAAATGTGTTAAAAAACACAAGTCTCAGAAAGAAGGCGCAGACGGTGATCTACGCAGACGGCGGTCTGCGAAAATGGTGGAATACCTACGTAGACGACAGAAATAGTCAGTCAGATTTTTACATAAAATAAGCAAACCCATTAAAATTGAAAAATAACATTTTTATCAATTTTGTCAGTATTTAACTCTTAAAAAATCTATCTCTGTCAGAAACCCGAGAGTTAAAAATACTGAAAATTAACAAAAATCAATTTTAAACCACAGTTTAACAAGTTTCTTTTAAGCAGACAGAGACGGTGAAGATTTTGCGTAGACGGCCGAGTTTCGTAGATGATCGAGTTGCAGAGACGGTAATCTGTGGAGACGGGTTTGCGTTAGAGTTTTTTAAACTGTGAAAAATTCTATAAAAATGTTAGAAAAATAGGGACGTGGGTCCCACCAGGCGTGCCAAAATATCTATGCTGGAAACCTACTTGTTGGGAGCACGCTCAGACATGCAAACGTTAGAGATATAAATCATTTAAGCTACACTAACATATCTAAAAGCATACTCTTAAAAATAAGAAGACTCCACCATGACCTCCGATGAGCTGAACAAGGGCACCCAAGACCTTGTTGATTTGCTCTTAGAGAGGTGTGTGGGTGTGCTCTTCCAACACAATATTTATATCCCACTAGATCTATTTAATGCAACTAAGAGAATGAATAACTCAAGAATAAGTATGAGGAATTTGTCTCAAGTATTCATCCAACATGATAATGCAATGCTAATATTAAGATGATATGCAAGATTCAATGAAAGTAAACTAAGTTCATTCTATTAATCCTAACATGTTATATCTAGATTGCAAGTATGAACTAAGCATAAGCTAGAAACTAAAATTGCTATGAAAAGATGCTAAATGCTTCAAAGAAATCTAGAACTAAATTAGCATGATAACAATGCAAAAACAAGAGATGATTTACTCTTGACAAAGGCCTGTATTTATAGAGTTTTTGGAGGAGAGAGAGGGTTTGGATGAGGTGGAGCTCATGTGGCATCCACATAGGTGCCACCTGAGGGACACATAAGCCATGCAAGAGGCCCACTTTTCTCACACATGTGTGAGCAACTTTGGATGTGATGGGTCAAAGTGTACTTAAAGTACACATGTGAAGGATCTTGTAAGAAGGTGTAAGAGGGTGTAAGAGTTTTGGGCCAATGAGACACTTTTGGAAAGTGTAAGAAGGTGTCATCATAGGTGTAAGAAACCTTGTTGGTGCCAAATAAGGATTATTTAGGAGAGTCAAATTTTTAGAAATTTTTTCACACGTGTGAGCAAATAATTAGGACTAATTATTGTAGGAATCAAGAAATTAGCCTAATTAACCTTAGTTAATTAGTGAATAGGTATATTTGGTGAGAGTGATGTGAGGTAGAGTAGGATCTAGGTTCAAATTAGCTTAATCTAAATTTAAAATTTAGATTAATTTGGTTTAGTAGAATTTAAGTTATGTGAAGAAATAAATAAATTAAAAATTTATTTAAAGGGGATTAATGAGGGATAATGTATTAAATAAGATTCAATACATTAAAAGAGATAGTATTAAAATTAAATTTAAATACTAAGGGAGATGAATCATATTTAATTAAATAAATTTAATTAAATAGATAGAAGAATATAACAAATATAATTAATTAAAATTAACTATAATGTTATGGGAATATTAATTAAA
>MU223265.1:112086-126832 GCA_018584345.1 Thuja plicata
ATAACTAACATGGTTTATCCAAAACCCTTGATGACTATTAAAGGTTGTCCTCGCATTACTATCAAAGGTAAACCTATGGAATCTTTAGAATCTTTCAATGATCAATATTCGATAGCTCACACCTATCATACAAGGAATAACCCTCAACCTAATCATGTGGTTTCTACCTCTTTACCACCTTCTCAACCCATTCTTCCTCCTCCACCCTGTCTTCCTAGCATGGAGTATGATATGATAAACCAATTACAAAATACCCCTGCCAAGATTTCTTTATGGGAGCTTCTTCAAACTTCACCTACCTACTATGAAGCCTTGCAAAAAGCTCTAGTAACTCTTTCCACTCCACCTCCTAAACAAGAGAACATCAATGCCTTCTTACAATTTATGCATGTTACCCCGAGTCCTCCTGACATTGTTTTTACTCAAAAGGAGTTACCTTCTCAAGAATTTTAGAAGCAATATGATGCCCTTATGGTTGTTGTCACTATCAATAAGAGTATCATTCGTAGGACCTTGATTGATAATGGATTCGGGCTTAATATTTGTAGCATGGACATGCTCAAATCAATTAAAGTCAATCTCTCAACTATTCAACCCGATAATAATCCTATACATGGCTTTGATAACATTGCTAAGAACACTTTGGGAATCATTACCTTACCTATCAAAGTTGGTCCAGTTATCCTGAATACTCCTTTTCATGTTATGCCTAGACCTCTTAATTATAATCTTCTCTTGAGTAGACCTTGGTTGCATGAGATGCATGATGTTCCTTCCACCCTTCACCATAAAGTCAAGTTTATTCACAACAACACGGTGTATACACTTCATGCGGATGATGCGCCAAATCCTTGTTTGAATATTCAAACCTATAATACTCCTATTTCTAATAATAATCCTTCTTCCTCTAATGCTCTTCCTAGAGATGATTGGGGAACCTTGGATTTTACTCCTACCTTTATTGGAGAGTACAAGGTTTTTGATCTTGATTTTATGAAGCCACAAAGAGAGTTTCATGAACAACGAGGCTTTTCTTCTACTTCTCATTACCTTTGTAATAAATTTGTCGCTACTACTCACTATGAATCTATCAAACCTGCTAATGATGACATGATGACTACCGAAGTTCCATTGAATCCTTCTGACATGGTTTCTCATTATGGTCCTGGTTATCATTTACTAGTTAAACAAGGATTCCATGGTCAAGGATGCGGTAAGCATAAATAGGGAATTCAAATGCCCTTACAGAATGGGGGGCATGAGAATTCTTATGGATTGGGATTTAATCCTCAATAACACATCAATAACAACATCTCAAATAACACTTCCAAACATAATGAACCTATGAAGGAATTTGACGAAGAAGTTATTTTGCCTAAACTCCTTCGTGCTAAGATGATTACTAGACCTAAATGAAAAAATAAATGTAGTCTACTCTTGAAGACTCTTCCTTTTTGTTTTTATCATAGATTTCATGATCACTCAACTAATGAATTTCATGCTTTACATTATAAGATTAGGCAACTCATTGATAGTCAAGTTATTTATATATCATGTGACAATGAGTTGTATTTCAATCCTATTTTTTCTAAATAACATTTATGTTCCTATTATGGAACTCCATATTATGTAAACAATGTTAGCCTAATATTTGGGGGCTCGTTGTCTTGCATAGTATTGTGAGTGAAATAATAGGTCTCCTTTCATCCTTTTTCCCATGCTTGGGGGGCAAGGATGCAATCTCCTTCTTTTCTGTCTTTCCGAGATTCATTTTTCCCTTGGTTAAGCAGTATTTATCTATTATGTGATATCCAATCATACACGAACATTTTGGTTTGCATTGAGGATCTATGTCCTTGATCACAACCTATTTCATTATTTGACATTGGGTTTCCCTGGTTGATAAATCTCTCACCTTGGAAACTGAATACTATGCTATCCCTCACAAGGGTTACTTTTTCACTTCTTGCATGATATCTCTTTTCATTCATCCCTTCCATGGCCTCATAGGAGCTATGACCTTCTTGCCTTGGACTAGGTGTTGTCTATGGATATTGTCTTGATGTTGAAGAAGGCTTTATCCTTGCTCTTTTCTTTCCTTGACATGTCAAAATAGTATGTACTTTTCCATATTAAGGAGGGGGGCATATATATGGCCTCCCTCATTCTATATTATGAATTTTTGTTCTAACATTTTGTTTTGCAACATGCTAAATCCTATGAAGGTAACACACATAAGTTGCTAAATCCTGAAGAGACACGCATTCAATTATAATTAAATATGCTAAATCCTCTGAGGGTAACACACATAAGTTGCTAAATCCTGAGGAGATATGCATTCAATTACAATTCAATATGCTAAATCCTCAGAAGGTAACACACATAAGTTGCTAAATCCTGAACAGATACGCATTTTACAAATGTATTCCATGGTGATATAAGAATATGGATCCATGGGTACTTCATAAAAGCCATCAAAATATGCACTACATACATGCACAAAGCCGCTAGAAGGCGCACAACTTTATGGGGGTGACTATCAATTTCTTGTTTGATGGGCCATCTTATCCTTTTTGTGGTTCACGGTGAGATATACACATCTTACTGGGCGAGTTAACCACTCCTCTCTCTTTTTCTCCTTAACTAAGTGATGTCTCTCTTATCATGATCTTAGGGTTGATAAAGACTTAAGTCCCTTGGGGGCTTGAGGTTTTCTTTATCCCTTTTGATTTAAATAAGACTTTCTTTTCTTTATATTCTCCTTTACCAAGAGTTTGTGTTGAACTCATACTCTTGCTAAAGTGGGGGCTAAATGTATAGTGAGAAAATGGAAGCACTTCCATTTTAGACTTGTTTAGCCTTCCGAGTAAGTGGTTTGGGGTCATGAAAAGCACCTTGACTAGGTTCCTGATCTTGACATAGCTTCCCCCCCTATTTTTCCTTTTTGTCCACCATTGTTTGACCTGATTTTTGCATTCTGGGATACAGACCTGTGTTTCTAGGATTTAGGGACAGGGTCAACCTCCTAGGACAGGGTCCACCTCGACCCTGACCTAGGATAGGGTTGACCTCAACCCTAAGCTAGGACAGGGTTGACCTTAGCCCTGACCTAGGATAGGGTCGACCTTGACCTTGTCCCAGGGTCCAAATCCCGGGAACTTTCAGTTTCTGGATGTCGGTCTTTGCAAAAGTTGTTTCCCGCTTCCGGGTCGATTTTTTTGGGTTCCAAAGCATCGATTCCTAAATTATATTTAACATAGGTCCTCTCCTAGGGGTAAAGGATTTAATGGGAATTTAATTATCCTATGTTGGCCTCCTTAGAAGATTTTGCCCTAATTTCATATAAAAGGGAGCCTTCTCCTCTCATTTTCTCTAATCACGATCAAGCAATTGAAGTCTTCCAAGTGCGAAAAAGTCTTCTAATAGTGATCAAGCATTCTCAAAGTATCTTCAAGTGTGATTAAAGCAAGATAAGGAGTAAGATTTCAAGCAAGCATCCATCATTCTCAAGTATCCATTTGCATGAAGGAGATCCATTGGAGGCCATTGAAGGATTCAAGCCAAAAAGTGCCCTTTTGGTGATCTCTCTATGCATCTTCTTCCAAATCCCTTGTCAAATTCAAGAATCCATTCAAGACTTGGTGTTGGAGATCTATAAGCAAGAGATTGAATACATCCTTCTATTCTACATTCCATGTTTTGAAGCATACTTGTTGATCCATGGATTCGAATCCGCCACAAGGACATTACAAGCAAGGTGAATTTATGTGTTTACTTTGTTTATCTCAGCAATTTCAATTACATTATAAGGTTAATTCCAAAACTAGGGTTTGACCAAGGCAAACCCCTTTCCCCCAACAAACAAACATTTTTCTTGCAGGTATAGGTTTGGGACTGTAAATCTGAGGCCAGATCTAGATACCCTTTTCAGATTTCTTTTGGACTGTGTGAACAGGGACACTTTCAGAGTTGAGCAGATCGAGTTGGTAAAAGTGGTATAGGGTCAACCTTTTTCATAAGACAACATTGAAATGGAAAAAGATTTCTGGGTTTTTTCTGTCTCTCTGTTTTGATTTGGTATCAACTGTCAGCATCTCCAGAAACAGTCTACAGATCTTAGAAAATAGCAATCTTTGATCCGCCATTTTGTAAGGTTGGTACTTTCTCCTATTATTTTCAATTACTGTCATTAATCATATTAATCAATAAATTTATAGAATTTAAGATCCCCTTTCTTGGTCTCTTTCCAAATAGTGGATTCATTTGTGTATTAACCCTTTGGGGTTGATCAAAATTGGATCTCCTATTTGTGTATTTGAGGTTGAAAGAAAGGAGCATCTTATCTTCCCTTAATCACAATCACAATTAAAATATATAATCAATATCAAACTCATTTAAGTGTAAGATGTGAAATAGGGTTAAGGATTTCAACACACTATAACAATTAATCAAACCTCCTTTCCAATCTTTATGTTTTGTCCTTAACACACCCTCATTTCACCTTATTACAACTCCTATCTATTGATTTTATCTTTCAAACTAATACTATAGATAGTTTAACAATTATAATTATACTTTGATCAATATTTTAATAATTAAATAGCATGATTATTAATATTTAATGTTTTAGGTGGAAAAAAGGTGGCGAGAAACATATGAGGTCGATATGGTCTATTCAAACTCCATCACATACGATCATTGAATTCTGTAGACCCAACGTCCATCAGGCTGGTCCCCACCTCTGTCATCACCATGCCTTCAAGAAAATACAATCACCAACACAATGCACTATATAGAGGAATGGCGGGGTCGATATGGTCTGTAGGCACAACATGGTCGCCACTATCAAAAATAAGTTCTCCACGCTGCCACCAGCTCGCATAGCAATGTTGTGATGATTGGAGGATTGTTTTTGATATGTATTTACCTTTTGTGGAAGGCGTTTGCAGTCTGGAAGGCAATATATAATCGGTTTCCAACATGTAAATACAGGGACTGTAAATAAAAAATGTGGCAAATGGTCAAGCAGTAGTCTGAATGCCTCTTGTACGCTACTGTTATCAAATATCAATTCCCAAATACAAACAATAAGTTTTGTAGTGATTAAAAAAGCAAACAAAATAGCAAACATTATATCCCATGCCATGTATGCTTAATGGATCAACTTCCTCAAAGAATTATAGATGGGTATACTAGCCACAACAGATTGATCAACCAGTAAAACTCCAAACACTTTTGGACACTGCTATCATCAAACAACGACCAGCCCCAAGGAGTTGTGTTCAAAATTCAAAGCGGCTAGTGGAAAATGTTTTTGTTTATCTGCAATGAACAATCATGCACCACAGAATGCATAGATGTTGTTGTATAAAGGTGATAGACTGATTTAAATAAAGGTACCAACAAGAATGCTAACTCATTGATGAATCATCAAATGAGTTAGCATATGATCCATCAGATGTTCTACATGTTGGTTGCCATCTCAAATAGTTACATAACAGGTCGATGCAAACAAGATACTAAATCCCTCGCCATATGGTTGCTGTGTATAGCAATCTGTTGAGATATTTAAAACATCTTGACTACTACCTTCATTAGAAAATGGCGTAGAAGATGTTTTTAGCACTAGTGAGGGTCGATGCAAACATTAGAGGATTCATCCTGAGCTTGGAATCCATAAATCAAAGCCATCAACTTCAGCGCAATGAGGTAGGGATTACAAATACGAATGTGGATGGATATATATACAGATTCATTAATTTTGAGTTGGCCTAGTTAGGTATAACCAAACTGGTTGGTTATTTTTATTCATAAGGCTGTCAAATCCATGTAAAGGTTAAGAATTGTCAGTTATGGATTAGTTTTAGGGAAAGGGTGTGATGTTTTCACACACCTTTTTGATTTTATATTTATATTTAGTCATAAATCTACAGAAAACAATAGAATAATAATTCATGATGATTGATGATGGATTCTTGCAGAATGATGGAGTAAAAGATAGTTGATTTCAAACATTGTATGCAAGGATTTGATATATGCCCTCTTATCAAGCAGAGATAAGTCTGTGTTTTTGCCATTGTGCAATCATTTTCATTCTTTCTTTACAATCAAGTCCCTAAGATAAACCAATTGACATTCCTTAAAGTGATAGTTTTGATTTGCGTATATTTCAATTTAAGTTTATATTATGTATATTCAATTGTTTCTTTCTCATTTTCGCATGGTTAAAATCTTATTGATTAAAGTATTGATCAATTAGTCTATCATTTGAGAAATAGTATTAAATTGAAGTATTGTTTAAACTTTTTTAGTTATATGTGCATATCATAATTCCTTTAAGGTAATAAGCTTTTGTCTTCAAAGCCGTCTCTGAAGTTGAACATAGGATTGAAGAATTATCGACTCTATTGCCCATTATTGAAATAAAGCATTGGTCTCTCTCGTTAATTGAATTTGGTATAATATTTCATTGTTTCAAGCTTTGAATTACTCTTTTATTTCATCTAATCTATTTCATATCTAAATTATATCAAGCAATTTTAATAATATTATATTTGAATAACATATATTTTCAGTTTTGTGATCTTATTAACACCTTGAGAAGCAGGAGTTGAAGTTATCAGTTATCCACTATAGGAAACCTTTAGAAGACTTTGAAGACAAGTTTTAAAGTGCAGGCCCACCAGCCTTGGTTCTGTGAAATTAGAATTGTAGGAGGTTGTTAAAACCTTGTTTGTTGGTAAATCAATTGTATCTATCTTCATTGGATAAGAAAAATTCACAAGGAGTCCAATCTTTCGATTAGAGAACCAACAGACCCCATGACCCCTTTTATCCCATTTGAATACTCAAGTATGTCCAAAGGGGTCGTAGGACACCTTGGGACACACTTGAGCATTCAAATGTGTCGAAAGGGGTCATGGGGTCTTCCTAGGGGTCCTAGTACATGATAAGGCATACTAGGACCCCTAGAAAGACCCCATGACCCATTTTAACCCATTCCATTGCTCAATTGTGTCCTAAGGGGTTGTAGGACCCCTTGGGACACACTTGAGCATTCAAATGGGTCAAAAGGGGTCATGGGGTCTTCCTAGGTGTCCTAGTACACCTTACTAGGACCCTTAGGAAGACCCTATGACCCCTTTTGACCCATTTGAATGCTCAAGTGTGTCCCAAGGGGTCCTCTTTTGACCCATTTGAATGCTTAAGTGTGTCCCAAGGGGTTGTAGGACCCCTTGGGACACACTTGAGCATTCAAATAGGTCAAAAGGTGTCATGGGGTCTTCCTAGGGTTCCTAGTATGTGATAAGGCATAGTAGGACCATTAGGAAGACCCCATGACCCCTTTCGATCCATTTGAATCCTTAAGTGTGTCCAAAGGGGTCATAGGACCCCCTGGGACACACTTGGAGATTCAAATGGGTCGAACGGTGATGTAGAGTTCAACAGCAAAAACGGGATGAGTCCCAACACAGCAAGTTCATTCTATCAACACTCTTGTGTTTCAAACAATATTTTCCTTTTGATAAATTTGAAAAAAAAACACTCTTTCTGAAAGTTATACAAAATGAAGAAACAAGAATATACTTATTTAATACTTGGGTCTCTAGGCACTAGAAAGCAACAGTGCCTAAATTGGTAACAGTCTTCAATTAATACAAGCAACAACAAATACCCGTATGGAACAATTGTTTTCAAATGCTCGAATTTCTTCTGAAGATAAATAGATTTGAAATTTACTACTTATTCAATTCTTTAACCCCAAACACTTGGAATCCTTCGAATCACAAGTAAGTCCAGTTCAACAGCAACTGGTTTCTGATCTTCTGACGGTCGATTGATTCCAATCTTCAACCTTCGACTCTGCTTCAACACGATCGGGTTTTCACAGACTTCACATACCAAGTTGGCCAGACTGGGCATGGACAGGTTTGTTAAAACCGAAGGTGGATGGCTTGGATACCGAAAGTTGCATTTGACTATTAAAATTCCTTACTCTATTCTTGAAACATACTTTTGCCACATTATGTGGTTTGTTCAGTGCGGCTTGATGATTGAACGCATGACAACATTCAACTGAGTGCACGTTCACCAGAAGCTGCAGTTTTCCAAAGCATTTACGGTCTTTGAAACCCTACATACATCTGCCCTAACTTCACATTCACTTGGCGACCGTAGTGATCGAACCATGGAACTCGAGTTAGGGCTCAAAATCCATTCGAAAATCAAAATACCCTATTCTGCTACAGCAATTGTCGAGAGATGTAGATTTCTCAGCTATTACTTTGTGAGACAAAGATAATTGCAAGAATAAAATGTTTCAAATCATTACCAACCGAAAACAAGCTTTATTCGAAACTGCACAATTACAGATTGTATATGTTTAGAAAACTGTTTTATTTCTTCCTCAAATTGTTGAACATACATCCCCTTCTCCACGAAGGTTTCTGCATAAAAATCCGCTCAGTGTAACAGTCCTAACCGATTGTGGGATGGTTAGAGCCGTTGCACAGTAGGTTACAAAATGCAGACCGAAATTTGACTTTCACAGCCAAAATTTCCCCGCTAAGATGTTTTATTAACCAAACCAACAAAAGAAACAAAGATGTAAACAAAGATGATCCTTAGGACTAAGTGAACTTAGGTTTATAGAAATACCTCAAGTCACTTGACCTTATAAGAGGATCACAGTTTATTATAAAACAAGACACAAACCACCAAAAGTTCAAAAATAGAACATAAACTAACAACATAACAAAATGTTGGAAGATGAAACATCTCCCTATGCCCTCCATAAGACCATTGTGCAGCCTGTCGCTGAGGTGCCCTACACCATACTCCGCTGGCTAAAAGAACTCAATTCGCTTGAGTTGGAAGGGCAGACAGCTTAACACCAGTCTGTTCTATTTCGGCAGGGCTTAGCCAAGTTGCCTCCTCTAAAGGTCTGTCCTGCCACTTGACCAAGTACTTATAGTAAGTATGCCTCCTAGTCTTTTTTCTGATTCATTTCTCCAGAATACATTCAATGCTTGGTGGAGGTTGTTGTGGAAGGTCTTGAAGCACATCTGCAGGTGGAGAAATTACAGAGCCTGCATCACCAATGTTAGTAGGACTAGAGGCTTTATAAGCATAGATATCCGATACACTGAAAATAGGTGAAAGACCAATATTAGAAGGTAAAGCAATTTTGTATGCATTGGGACCACATTGTTTAAGAATAGGAAATGGGCCAAGCTTCTTCATATGCAGTTTAGTGTACTTCCCTTTTGGAAGTCTCCTTTTTCAGGTGGACCATTACCATGTCCCCAACATTGAAATGTACATCCCTTCATTTGACATCTGCTGCCTGTTTATATTTCTCAGAGCTGTACTGTAATTGATCTCTCACTTTTTGATGAAGATCACGCATTATCTCTACAAAATCATCGGCAAGAGCACTCCTCTGACCAATATTTTCTACTGCACGAAGTTCAAACACACCCCTGGGATGAGAACCATAAACAATTTGGAAAGGGCTAAGTCCAGTACTCCTGTTAACAGAATCATTATAGGAGAATTCTGCTTGTGGTAAAATAGTATCCCACACAGCACTATATTCCTTGGTAAGACACCGAAGAAGATTACCCAAAGACTTATTGGTGACCTCAGTTTGCCCATCTGATTGTGGGTGATAGGCAGAAGACATAGCCAAATTTGTGCCAAGTCTTTTCCATAAGGTACGCCAAAAATGTCCAATAAATTTAGGGTCTCTATCTGAAACAATGGTAAGAGGTAACCCATGGAGTCGTACAATCTCCTTGAAGAACAAGCCTGCAATACTGGAAGCATCATGGGTGGATTTGCAAGGCAGAAAATGTGCCATTTTGGAAAACCGATCGACAACCACATACACACTGTCGTAGCCAGATTTGGGCCGTGGAAGACCCAAGACGAAGTCCATGCTGACTGAATCCCAGGGTTTGGTAGGGATGGGTAATGGCATGTATAATCCTTGATTAGAACTTGTTCCCTTGGCTTGCTGACAGATCAAGCAAGTTTCCACAAATTTTCTGACATCGGTTTGCATCCGAGGCCAAAAATAAAATCTTCTCACTAACTCTAAGGTTTTTTCAAGGCCAAAATGACCAGAGAGACTGCCACAATGCTTTTCTCGAATGATATTCTCCCTCATAGAGCACTGAGGGATGCATAACTGACTTCCCTTGAACAAGAGCCCTTCTTGAATAATATAAACAGCAAAATTGGTGTGATATCTATCTCCCAATTCCAAACAAACCTGATATGCTTCTTTAAAATCTGCATCATTGGGATACATGTCTTTTAAGGTAGGAATACCAACACTCTCCAGTTGAATGGTCTGAATGGCTAAGTTCCTCCTGCTCAAGGCATCAGCTACTTTGTTAGCTGTCCCCTTCTTGTGTTTGATGGAAAAAGTGAATGCTTGTAAATATTCCATCCATTTAAGATGCCTATTGTTTAGTTTCTCCTGCCTATTCAAAAAACTTAAAGCCTGATTGTCAGTGTAAACAACAAATTCTTTAGGTAATAAATAGTGTCTCCATTTACGAAGGGACTGAACCAACGCATACAGTTCCAAATCATAAGTGGAATATTTCTGTTTTTCCTCATTGAGTTTTTCACTAAAAAATGCAACAGGTCTGCCATCTTGACTTAAAACACCGCCGATTGCCCTCTTACTAGCATCACATTCTATAGTGAAAATTTTATTAAAATCAGGTAAAACCAGTATAGGTTGTTGTGCTATCCATTTCTTCAGATATTCAAATGATTGATCAGCATCTTTAGTCCATTTAAACTGACATTTATGTCCTCCTTTTACTGTATCTATCATGGGTGCACTTATTTCACTAAAATTCTTCACAAATTTTCTATAAAAACTAGCAAGACCATGAAAAATTTTAACCTCACCAGCAGATTTTGGAGTGGGCCAGTTCAGTATGGCTTCAACTTTTGAAGGGTCCATTTTTAGGTTACCCTTAGAGAGGACAAAGCCGAGAAACACAAGTTCTTCCTGTAAAAACACACACTTATCCAAATTGATTTTCAACTGTTCCTCATGTAACCTCTTCAGTACCATATCAAGATGTATGAGATGCTCATCTTTATGCTTGCTGAAAACTAAGATATCATCCAAATAAACAACAATGAAAATATTTATGAAAGGTTTAAGGACTTCGTTCATTAACCTCATAAAGGTGCTGGGGGCGTTAGATAGGCCAAAGGGCATCACAACCCATTCAAACAACCCTTCATTCATTTTGAAAGCTGTCTTCCACCCATCCCCCTCTCTAATTCTGATCTGGTGGTAGCCACTCTTCAAGTCTATTTTGGAATAGTATTTTGCATTTCCCAAACAATCCATAAGATCCTCCATTCTGGGTATCGAAAATCTATACCTGATAGTTATCCTATTTATGGCTCGGGAGTCAGTACATAGTCTCCATGTACCTTCCTTTTTAGGAGCTAGTACTGCTGGAACAGCACAAGGGCTGACACTCTTCCTTATGAAACCCTTTTTCAACAGGTCTTGAATTTGCCTTGTAACTTCTGCATTCTATTCTGGGGTCAGTTTGTAGGCAGCTTTATTGGGCAATGTGGAGCCAGGAATGAGATCTATACAGTGGCTAATTTCTCTCTTAGGAGGTAGAGTTTCAATTTGACTATCGGAAATGATGCTTTTATATTTATCCAATAAGTCTGTAACTTCCTTTGGGCCCACTTTCCTCAAGGTTTCATGTTTTTGTTTCTCACTGTCTAACCTATTGTCCTTGGGTTTCACTATAACAGCAAAACATGGTACTTTATCTTCCTTTAATCCTTTCAGGAATTCCTTCTCACCTACCATTAAAACAGTACTAGGTGTGCTTCTATCCTTGGATTCTCCTACCAAAGGCGTCATAGTAAAGGTTTCCCCATTCTTGGTTAGGGTGTATGTGTTAGCCTTCCCATCATGTTGTGAATTGGTGTCATACTGCCAAGGCCTGCCTAGAAGGATATGACAAGCGTCCATGTTCACAATTTCACACATTATCTTATCCCTATATTCACCTATTTGGAATTCAACACAACATTGTTCATCAATCAAAGTCCCTTGTTCCTTGTTTAACCATGAAACCCTATAAGGATTTGGATGAGGTATTATTTTAAGACCCAATTTTTCTACCATTTCACTAGAAGCTAAATTCTCAGTAGATCCAGAATCAACAATGATTTTACATACCTTTCCCTTCACTTTGCATGTTGTTTTGAACAGGGTTTTTCTCTGAGGTGGCTCCTTATTGAGTGGGGCTAGAAGTGTCCTGTTAAACATCAAACTTTCTCCACTTTCAGGTGCTGCCAATCTTGCAGAAGATACTGCAGTATGGAAGGAGGTTGAGCTCTGACAATCTTCATCTTGTGTCAACTGTGTTCTCCTCTCCCCTTGACTGGTTGTACCTATCTTTTCCGGACATCTGAAGGATTGATGCCCAATCTGATTGCAAGAGAAACATCTGCCTATAAAGACATTTGTTCCCCTTCCTCCCATCCTGCCTCTAGAGTTTGGCCTCCTGCCTCTAAAATAACCCTTGCTGTTATTGTCATTTTCTGCATTCTGATGGTTGCCACTTTCTCCTTGGTTTCTTGGGAAGTTTCCTCTGCCATTTGACCTACCCCGTCCTCTGAAGGAATTTCCCCTTCCTCTATTACCTTGCTCCACATTTCTCTTTTGTTTTTCCTCAATTTTGAGGGCCAGTTGATAACATTTATGGACTGATTCTACTGATACTAATGTCAGTTCATCTTGTATGTTATATCTAAGTCCATTTATGTACCTAGCAATCTTTTGGTTCTCATTTTCATATAGCTTAGCTCTAAGAGTTAAAGTATGAAACTCTTGAGTGTAGGTACTTACATCCATATCTTTCTGTTTAAGGTCTCGCAGCTTCTTGTGGAGCGTCACCTCGTAATCCTCAGGCACGGATTGTTTCATAATCTCTGCCATCATCCTTTTCCATGTCGAGATGGGCTGTTTTCCTTCTTCTATTCTTTTGTTTTGAAGGAAATTCCACCAACTCAGGGCTGGTCCCTTCAACTTGGCTTTTGCCGTCTTCACCCTTTGGCTGGCAGGTATCTCCTCATACTCAAAATAATTTTCAAGGGCTTCTATCCATTCCATACATGCCTCTGGCTCTAGTTTACCATCAAACATAGGTAAATCTCCTTTATCCTTCTTTCCTACTTTCTGTAGGGCTGCTATTATCATCCTCTGATCTTCCAGTACATTAGGAAGGTCATCCTCTTCCACTTCTTCTCCTTCAGACTCCCCCTGATCTCCTCTACGTACTTGTCCCTTCAACTTATCAATTTCTCTCCTCATACTTCTATTTTCTTCTCTCACTGCTCTGCTCTCAGCCATCTGCTCTTTTACTATCTTTGCCAATTCAATATTGGTGATTCTTAAGGGAATATCTTCTCCTTCCGCCATTTTATTCTCTGGACAGAGTCTTAGTGGCTCTGATACCACTTGATGCAGAGTTCAATGGCAAAAATGGGATGAGTCCCAACACAGCAAGTTCATTCTATCAACACTCTTGTGTTTCAAACAATTTTTTCCTTTTGATAACTTTGAAAAAAAAAACACTCTTTCTGAAAGTTATACAAAATGAAGAAACAAGAATCTACTTATTTAATACTTGGGTCTCTAAGCACTAGAAAGCAACAGTGCCTAAATTGGTAACAGTCTTCAATTAATACAAGCAACAGAAAATAACCGTATGGAACAATTGTTTTCAAATGCTCGGATTTCTTCTAAAGATAAATAGATTTGAAATTTACTACTTATTCAATTCTTTAACCCCAAACACTTGGAATCCTTCGAATCACAAGTAAGTCCAGTTCAACAGCAACTGGTTTCTGATCTTTTGACGGTCGATTGATTCCAATCTTCAACCTTTGACTCTGCTTCAACACGATCGGGTTTTCACAGACTTCACATACCGAGTTGGCCAGACTGGGCATGGACAGGTTTGTTAAAATCGAAGGTGGATGGCTTGGATATCGAAAGTTGCATTGGACAATTAAAATTCCTTACTCTATTCTTGAAACATACTTTTGCCACATTATGTGGTTCGTTCAGTGCGGCTTGATGATTGAACGCATGAAAAAATTCAACTGAGTGCACGTTCACCGGAAGCTGCAGTTTTCCAAAGCATTTACGGACTTCGAAACCCTACATACATCTGCCCTAACTTCACATTCACTTGGCGACCGTAGTGATCGAACCATGGAACTCGAGTTAGGGCTCAAAATCCATTCGAAAATCAAAATACCCTATTCTGCTACAGCAATTGTCGAGAGATGTAGATTTCTCAGCTATTACTTTGTGAGACAAAGATAATTGCAAGAATAAAATGTTTCAAATCATTACCAACCGAAAACAAGCTTTATTCGAAACTGCACAATTACAGATTGTATATGTTTAGAAAACTGTTTTATTTCTTCCTCAAATTGTTGAACATACATCCCCTTCTCCACGAAGGTTTCTGCATAAAAATCCGCTCAGTGTAACAGTCCTAACCGATTGTGGGATGGTTAGAGCCGTTGCACAGTAGGTTACAAAATGCAGACCGAAATTTGACTTTCACAGCCAAAATTTCCCCGCTAAGATGTTTTATTAACCAAACCAACAAAAGAAACAAAGATGTAAACAAAGATGATCCTTAGGACTAAGTGAACTTAGGTTTAT
>MU223265.1:167745-178386 GCA_018584345.1 Thuja plicata
CAAAAAGATCAAATCCAACCCATTCACCCTTCCATGGCTAAATTAATTAAATGATTGAGTTATTTAATTCTTAATTTCTTTGAGACAACCAACCAACTTTCCCTCCATTTGAGAACACCTCAAAGCTCTTGACTTAACCAAAATTTGATCATGATCAACTCACTGTACCCCCTACCCTTGGAAAAATGCTATAAATACAAGTCATTTCCTTTTTGTTTGGGATCCAAGAATTAAAGAGAAAAAGAATCCTTATTATAGGCACATTGAGAGCATATAAGGAGCATTTGAGAGCCTTTTTGAGAGAATTTTAGCAATTGCATTACATCTAGCATATCATGTTTAGGAGCATTTGTTATTTTCTCATATAATCTTGGAGCATTTTTGAGCATTTAATTTTCATACATATCTCATTCTAGGATTGTCCTTGAGAGAGATTAAGCCTGAGAGCTCTCTTAACAAATCTTAGATAGAGAACCATGAGATGATATAGATTGTTTAGCTTCAATTCTTAGATTAATTTATTTTATCATTCCATAGAATTTTTGTTTTCAATCTTAATTCCATGAAGGTGTATTTTCTTACACATAATAAAAAAATAGAACTATCAACTTAGAGGGAGTAATGACAAAGATTGACAGTATTGAGAGTTGCTATCAATAATTGCTATAGTAATACTATAGTGTTTTCATCAATGCCAAAGAGGGATATTGTTAATCAACTAATTGAGATGATGAAGATCGAGTGATAATAGGTATACATGTTTGTAGAAATGGTTAGATCAGTTGTTATTTTATCATTGATGTCAAGCAATTGATTACTAATTTTTTACTGTTTTACCATATCATAAGAAGGAGAAGTTAAATGGGTGACAAATATAGATCAGACAATGACGAAGTAATGTTGATATAGTTATTTTATACTATATATTTGATGTTATCAAATCGGTACACTTGATTGATTAAGTTAGAGATTGAAAATAGTTAAGTTTTGACTGAAAAGAGTTACTCTACTGAGCTAGACATAGTCATTCGGTATAGAGTTGTGTTAGTCAGTTTCAATTACCGAGTACTGAGAATGAGTTAGGCATCAAAAAGTGAACAAAGTTAGTTACTGAGTTGCAAAGAAGTTTCCAAGTACAAGATATTGATTAAGAATGATGATAAGATTAAATTTAATATGAAGCTATGATGATCTGGATGTTGATAAAAATAAACTAAATTTGTTAGAAGATCTACGATCGAGAAAATTCAATGAGAAGATCTAAGGTGGAGATTAAGTGGTTAATCATGATTATTAGAGTTCCAAGAAAAATTTCATGTTACGAGGTAAAAGTTAAATGGTTTACTGAGTTAAGATTTGTGAAGAAGATCATCAAATAGTTGAGTGCAATTTATGGAAAACCTAAGCAAGGAGATTAAGAGGCAAAAGTTTGTCTATATAAAGGATGAGAACTAATGAGAAAGGATGATGCTAGAAAGTTGAATTAAGAAGTAGAAGAAGCTCAAAAACATAAGTTATCATGCAGAACAAAGCAGTAGAAAGAGAAGAATCTACAGTCTAAAGCATAGATGAATGGATTATGTCATGCCAGTATTCATGTGAGCATAAATGATCTGAACCAAGCAAAAGGTAGTTGCTATATTTACATATCAAAGTTTTACTATTTCTTAATAACATTTTTAAAAGAGAAAAATATCTTAATTGAGTGGATTTAACAGTCCTATTTGTAAATCCTAGAAGTAGGTGACATTCCAAAAGAGTGTTTAAAGTCCTCTAACAAGGCCACTCCTAAAAAGGTGAAGATCTTAATAGATCTGAGGTAAGTCCCATAACAGGGTCACATCTAGAAAACTTGTTTGTAATCTTTAACATGATAAGTTATTAACCGAGCATACTTAAGAAGGGTACAATTTTTATTGTGGGTCACAATTCCCACAGATTTTTTTTGCATATTGGGTTTCCTCATTAAATATGATGTTAACTGAGTTTGAATGAATGATTTTCATATTATGAGATGTATGGTTGTTTAAGTTATTAAGTTATTGGTGAGTCAATTATTACAGTATTCATTTCTACCGAGTGAATCAGTGAGTTAAGTTTTAAGTATTTAAGTTTGATTTTTTTTTATTCACCCCCCTTCTTAGTGGACCAACATAACTAATCTATTTATTGTCACCCAAATATCACACATCAATAATGAAATAGATTCATATTCTACTCATGTTAATTTTATTCTAAATTCAAGTACGCAACTAAATCTTTGGTTTGCACCAATTTTTCAATATTTGTAACTCAATATATTTTCATGTTTAGCATCCTTGATCATCTTCTTTAACCGCCCCCCCCCCCCCCCCCCCCCCCTGCACAAAAAAAAAATTAAATAAAATTAAATAAAATTAAAAAAAAAAACTACACATATCTTCATAGATTGGTTCGCTAATGTAAATATTGAGTGGTGTTAATTAAAAATACAACTTTAGGTGACAATTATGATTCCTTTTCTTTGCTCACTTTGGATCCATTTGAGGACAACAAGATTGTCTTGGCATTGCATTTTTGACTAACTTTTTTTAAATCTCTTTTTAAGTATTTTATCAGATTACACACGACCTTAAATTATCATCTAATGGTTGATAAAAAAATTACATACATGTCAACTATATAAGCATATCTTTGTGGCACTTTTTGATACCAATCTATTTATAACTATCATACACCTATTAAATAATAAGAGATATGAGGTTTCAAAATTATTTATGTATTTATAAGTTATCTAATTTACCTCTTATTAATTTGTAAGAGATTTTTTGTAAAAATAATATTTTTATATTTAAAATATTGAAGTTTAGTAAATCTACAAAAAATTAAAGTTTGATCTTATTAAAGGAAAAATCAAATTGAGATTTTGTCATTATTAAACTATAACGCTATTTTTACAAAAGTTGGTCTTAGGATTCATTTAGGGTTTGAAATAGAGTTTAAATATAGTTATCTCGCTCATGTAGGGTTTGGGTCAGTGTTATATTATGGTAAGGGCCATTGAAATGGTTAGAGTTAGGGCTGGATTAGTGTCAGGATCTATATCATCTTAAAATAGAAGCACTTCCATGTTAAGAACATTTAGCCCTCCTTAGATGGTGTTTTTGACCATCATCATATTGTCCCCTCATTTATGTTCCCTCTCCTACTTTTGTGCCTCTATAGGACCTTGATTGGGCCTCTACAGACACTATCTATCCCATCTGGCACATTTTCCACGGGTTCTGACTCCCTGGGTCAAGATCAACCTTGACCTTGACCTAGGTCAAGGTCGACTTTGATTTTGACCCAGGTCCCCCTTTTCAAGTTTAAAGTTTTTGGGCTGTCGGGGGTCATTAAAAGTTCATTTCCCGCTTCTGGGTCAGTTGTTTTGGGTTCTGAAGCAACGATTCTTAAATTATATTTAATATAGGTCCACTTCTAGGGTTATAATTTTAATTGGAATTTAATTCTTGTATGTAGGCCTCTCTAGAATATTGTGCCCTAGATTCATATATAAGGAAGCCTTCTCCTCTCATTTTCTCTAAGAACAAAAAACACAAAAAGCACAAAAAAGCACAAAGCACAAACTATCCAAGAAGCATAGGCACTAATGATCACAAGCATCATCAAGAAAAAATTTCAAAAATCCATTGTTCTCCATTTTTTTAAGCTTTCAAGTCTTCCTCTCAAGCATTCGAGTTCTCCATTGAAGATCAAGGATTCAAGCATTCAAGCCTTTGAAGAGATTTGATTCAAAAGTTCAAGATTTATCATTGAAGCCCTAGATCTATCCATCATGGTGGTGTGATCTTCCTTCAAGATCCTTTGCACATCCTCAAGATCCATTCATTATCTCTTTAAGGTGGATTCCAAGCATACAATCATGGACATTTATGGTTTCTAATATTGAGTCCAAGATTTCGTATTTACATACTTGTTTACATTCGAAATACAATTTCATATCTATTGACTATCATAGCTTCATTGTTATATTTACTTCTACTACTTTCTAGCATTCTCTATTTCAATTATTGGTTTCAAGGTTAATTCCTAAATCGGGGTTTGACTAAGGCAAGCCCCTCCCCCACAAAAATCAAACCATTTTTCTTGTAGGGATAGGTTTAGAATAGTGAATTGGAGTGCAGATTCGGATACCCTTTTTGGAAAAATATCAGGATCTAGAAATAGATTTTTTGTCAGATATTTTAGGTCATAATCGGAGGTCAATTCTGCCCTAGGTCAGAATTGGAAATTCTGGGTCAAAGGTGACATTGACTTGAGGGTCAAAATCAGAACTGAGCCAGATCGGAAAAATATTTCTGGGTTTTGTTTGTCTTTGCATTTCTGTTCCAGATCTGGTTGTAGATTTTCCAGAAACTTAGTGCAGACCCCTGAAAATAGCATTCTTTAGATCTATAGCATTTTTAGGTTAGTACTTTTTTGCAATTCATTTTAGTTAACATTTTACATCTTTCTAAATCTATTTCACACATTCTTATCTCTAAAACAGAATTTAAGATCTTCTTCTTTATTCTCATTTCCAATCGATTGATTCATTTATGCATTGATCCTTCCTTTGGGGTTAATCAATTTGGCTCCTTCCTTTGTGTATTTGAGATTAAAAGGAACATCTTATCTTCCTCATGCACACACATTACATATTTACCCCTTTCATTTTAATAAACATTCTAATTTCAAATGTAGAAAACAACACACATTCCACATTCCTATTTCTTATGTTATATTTTGGTGAACCCGTGATAAACAACTCTCTCTTTTTGGTGTTATATGATTTGCCTCTTTTACTTAGAGACTACCTTTTTCATACATACTAAATTAGTTTTCTTTTATGATCTTGCATTTTAAAATACAAAAAAATCCACATACTCATAAAAATATAAAAACATTTATTGCATTTCATTCACTATGAGAATCTTTAAGATGCTTTGGTGTACGGTTATTTTCCTCATTATTCTTCTTTTAGCATCTCTTTATAGTACTTATGATTTTTATGAAATTATCATCCATTTCATCATGTTTGTTACTCTTTGTGTTTCACTTGTTCATTCTATTATGAGATTAACTAATACTAGTCTTCCTACTTTCACAACTTTTATTAAAGATTTGTGTAGTGGACTTATTGTTCTTTTGGATTATGTGAAGAATTGGGCAGATGATACCCCATTTACTAATCTTCCTAATCCTAATACTATCATTCCTAATATTCCTATTCCTATTCCTTCATCTTCTATCCCTAGTTCTTCCCACTCTTATGATGGGGCTCAAGTTAGGGTTCATGATGTAGATGTGCAAGAATTCTTTCATTTACCTTCCCCTACTTATCCTATACATGATGATATTAAAGGGGAGAACAAAGAAACCTCTTCTAAACCTATCATTCTACCATACACAACATTTTCTGATGACCACCATAATCAATCACCTCCTATAGAATTTTTACAAAATATGTACACTACCGGATACACTATGGTGGATAAACAAGGATATAAGAGTTTAGGGCTTGGTGTTAATGAACATGGCATTAAAAACCCAATTAATTCATCCCCTAAAAAAGATATGCATGGTATAGGTTTACCGCCTTCTCAATTCAATGTGGCAGACCTAAACTATTGCCCTCCTCTTCATGATCTTCTTCCAACACCTTAGATCACCCCGATACTCCTCAAGATGTGGCTAAGAAAGTGTATGTCCAGTTAATGAATTCTAAGAAAGAAATATTTAAAGGTCTATAACTAAAAATTCTCTCTCTAAATACAAATATCCTTTTCACTATAGTAATACACATTTACTTGTTGATTGTGTTCATTTTGAACTATATGTTAGAGAAAGAGCTGCTTTAGGAATTATATCTCATTCCCGTGCAGTATTACAATTTATTCATAATTTTTATATAGGGCATTCCCCTCATTTTTCTATAAATTAAATCATCATTTTTCCCCTCTTGTATCTTAACTCGGGGAAAAGAGGTATTTTATTCCAATCTTATAGGATCCATTATGCTCTTAGCGTGTATTTTTTTTTTTAGTTTAATCGGTTATTCTTTCTATATTCTATCCTTATAAATTTTCTATTATGGTACATACTTCCTTCGCTCATAATCATTCATGATTCCTTTTCTAGGACATTTGTTTTGTAAAGATATATCTTTGTTAAAAACATCTCTTGATATAATTTTGTATATCCCTTGCTTTCATTCCTGGGGGGAAAGGTATTTTCCTTCTTCCTCTATGTAAGGATCTACTTTCCTTAGCTTAGTGACATTTATTTATTCTACAACATTATTTCCTTATAAATATTTATTTTTTGGCTATGGATACTCTCTTATATAAGAGGTGATTGTCCTAGGTCATCACCTCTTCTTTATTTTTCAAATTATGTTCTTTATAAACTCTTTCCCTTGATTTCAGTTAGAGTTTGATTCTTCCATTTCGAGATTCCTCTTCCTCTTGATCACAGGGGGCTTGATGATCGAATCTTTGGTCCCTATTTTCTTTGAAAGATGACATTTCCTAAGCACTCCTCTATGGTGGACGTCTTGCTGATAAGATCTCTTCCTCTTTGAGGATCCTTTTTCCATACATGACATATCCATTTCTCAATTATCTATGCTCTTAGAGGTAAGGGTCAAAACTCTTTGCTAAGGATATAGTGTATATTGTTGTTAAATGGGATATCTCCGTACCTTGTGAAGTAGGTATCCTCTTTCTCTTCCTTATCCTTCCTAGTAGGTAGTCATGATAAGGAGGGGGGCATATGTAGGGTCTCCCTTATACTATAGTTTACATTTTACAACATGGTAAATCCTCGGAAGGTAATGCACATAAGTTGCTAAATCCTGAAGAGACACGCATTTTTATTTTTTATTTTTATTTTGCTAAATCCTCGAAAGGTAACACACATAAGTTGCTAAATCCTGAAGAGATACATATTTTTTCAATATGCTAAATCCTTGGAAGGTAACACACATAAGTTTCTAAATCCTAAAGAGACGCGCATTTTATATTTCATAGTGATACAAGAATGTGGATCTATAGGTATTCCAAAAGCTGTCAGAAGATGCATTATAATTAAAATGAACAATTTATGGGTGAAACTATTGGGATATCCATCCTTGGTGATTCATGGTAAGGTGGGAAACTTACTAGGCATGGTAACCACTTTCTCTTTCCTCTCTTTCACTTTCATGTTAGTAGGATTAGATCATGAAGCTATGTTACCTATAGTGTTTCTCTTGTCTTGCTTATGTAGTCATGTATGTTTTCTATGATTAATTTCTCTTTGCTTTCATATATTTGTGCATGTATGTTGAGTTAAAATCCTTGGTCTGGGGGCTCATTTCCTTGACTAAGTGATGTTCTACCTCATTGCGATCCACCAGAGTTTTTCTTCTAACTTTAGTGCGAGTATGTTCGATTTCCATACTCCCACTAAAGTGGGGGCTTAATGTATCATCTTAAAATGTAAGAAATTCCATGTTAATAATGTTTATCCCTCCTTACGGGGTGTTATTGACCATCATCATATTGTCCCCTCATTTTTGCACCCTCTCCTACTCATGTGCTTGTTTAGGACCCTGATTGAGCCTCTCCAGACACTATCTATCCCATCTGGCATATTTTCCAGGGGTTCTGACTCCCTGGGTCAAGGTCGACCTCAATCTTGACCTAGGTCAAGGTTGACCTCTAACTTGAACTAGGTCAAGGATGACCTTGATTTTGACCCAGGTCCCCATTTTCATGTTTAAAGTTTGTCTGCTGTCAGGGGTTATTAAAAGTTAATTTCCCACTTCCGGGTCGGCTATTTTGGGTTCCGAAGTGATGATTCTTGAATTATATTTAATATAGGTCCACTTCTAGGGGTATATGTCTAATTGGAATTTAATTCTCCTGTGTAGGCCTCTCTAGAAGATTGTGTTGTAGATTCATATATAAGGAAGCCTTCTCCTCTCATTTTCTCTAAGCACAAAAAGAAAAAAAAAGCACAAACTATCCAAGAATCATAAGCACTAATGATCACAAGAATAATCAGAAAAAAATTCCAACTATCCATTGTTCTACATGTTTTCAAGATTTCAAGTCTTCCTCTCAAGTATTCAAGTTCTCCATTGAAGATCAAGGATTCAAGCATTCAAGCCTTTGAAGAGATTTGATTCAAACATTCAAGATTTATCATTCAAGCCTTAGATCTATCCATAATGGTGGTGTGATCTTCCTTCAAGATCCTTTGTGCATCCTCAAGATCCCTTCAGTCTCTCTTCAAGGTGGATTCCAAGCATACAATAATGGAGGTTTATGGTTTGTAATATTGAGTCCAAGCTTTCATATTTACATACTTGTCTACATTCGAAATACAATTGCATATCTATTGAATATCATAGCTTCATTGTTAGATCTACTTCTACTACCTGCTAGCATTCTATATTTCAATTATTGATTTCAAGGTTAATTCCTAAATTAGGGTTTTACTAAGGCAAACCCCTCCCCCCAACAAACAAACCATTTTTCTTGCAGGGATAGGTTTGGAACAATGAATTGGAGTGCAGATTTGGATACCCTTTTCGGCAAAATATCAAGATCCAAAAATAGATTTTCTGTTAGAGATTTTAGGTCAGAATAAGAGGTCGATTCTTCCCTAGGTCAGAATCAGAAATTCTGGGTCAAAGGACATTGACTTGAGGGTCAAAATCAGAATTGAGCCAGATCAGAAAAATATTTCTGGGTTTTGTCCGTCTCTATGTTTCTGTTCCAGATATGGTTGTAGAATTTCTAGTAACTTAGTGTAGACCCCCGAAAAATAGCATTCTTCAGATCTGTAGCATTTTGAGGTTAGTACTTATCTACAATTCATTTCAATTAAATTTTTACATCTTCCTAAATCTATTTCACACATTCCTTTCTATAAAATGGAATTTAAGATCTTTATTCTCATTTCCAATCAATTGATTCATTTTTGTATTGATCCTTCCTTTGGGGTTAATCAATTTGGCTCCTTCCTTTGTGTACTTCAGGTTAAAAGGAACATCTTATCTTCCTCATATACACACATTACATATTTACCCTTTTCATTTTAATAAACATTCTAATATCAAATGTAACAAACAACATACATTCCACATTCCTATTTCTTATGTTACAGGATCTAATTTACATTCTAAATCACATTCATAATTCAAACAATGTTATGGTACAATTTTGATTAGGGGTAGGATTAGAGTTCAATTAGAGTTAGTGTTAAATTAGGGTCATGGTTAGGGTTGAATTTGAGTTAGAATTTACCTAGGGTTAGTGTTGAAATTCTATTAGGTTCAAGTAGAGCTGTGATTTAGTTACAATTATGATCAAGGTTGTGCTTCAAATAATCTTAGTAGTAGGGTAAGGTTTAATTAAGGTTAAATTCAAAGTTTAATTAGGATTAGTGTTAACTTAGGGTTATAGTTAGGGTTACATTATAAATAATATTTGAATTAATATTAAGGTCATGGTTAAATTATGGTCAACTCTTTTAATGTTTATGTTTAGTTTAGTTTAGCATTACAGTTTAATGAGGTTTCCTATTTTATGATGAGGGATCATTCTTGTTTAGTGCTATTTTTAGTTTTAACAATTTATTTAAGGGTTAGGATTGAGAATCATTTAGTGTACAATTTTTTTAGGGTAAGAATTTAATTTAAGGTTTGGTTGTTGGTGTTAGGGTTCAAATAAATTTTGCGTAAGGGTTCAATTATTTTCTTTGTTCGAGTGTGGATTAGATGTAGCATTAGAGTTACAAATAATATTAAAATATTAAGCCTATTTTAATAAAGTTAATTGTTTAATTTGGTTCAGTGTTCAATCAAGTTTAGATTTAGTTTTCGATTAGATTCAGGGTTAGTATTCAATTTGGTGTATTTCGAGGGCCATTAGTCAATTTGGTTTAGTGCTAGGGTTAGAATTAAATTTGATTTATATTTAGAGTTTCATTTTGTAGTGTTAAGATTAGGATAAATTTGTTTTAGGGTTGGAGTTTAATTTGGTTTAATGTTCAATTAGGTTTAGGAAAATGGGAAAACTTGGTTTGGCATTATGTTTATGGTTCAATTTTTTTAGGGCTACAGTTCAATGTTTTTGGTAGATTCTTGAAGGTATAAAAGAAAAGGTGACTTAATCGGTAACTATTTTTGTGACAATACAAGTGCAATAAATATTTCCAAGAATTGAGTAATGGATTTCAAGACTAAACACATTGCAATTAAATATCACTTTCTGAAATGGGGTGTCTTATGAAACCTCACAACAATATGTGATCAGTAGGTTTATGATGTCATTAAACTTTGTGTTTATGCATAGTCACCATACTTGAATTGATGAAAGTATATTTGTACATAATTTTGTATGAAATTTTCTTAGTATACATATAATTTCCTCTTAAACTGCATGACTTCATCTATAATAAAAAAAGAAGGGTTTTTAATGTTGTATGCAATTCTATAGCTTATCAACATTGTATGAATACCTATGAAGGTAAGAATAGTTTAATTTCATGCTAGATGACTAAACATTAGAGAGGCGTCTCAATACTTGATTTAATATATGTTTATGTATACTTCAATGCTTGAGTTTA
>MU223265.1:217975-228721 GCA_018584345.1 Thuja plicata
GAGCAATTTTGGAGGAGGATTTGAGCACTTGAGCTTGGATATTGCAACTTCTCTCTTCTTGTCTTCTTCTTCTTGCATCCATGGCTACTCATATAGATTAGATTCATGTTTATTTTCATATATTAAAGTTGCATTTGTATTTTCTTTCATAGATTAATCATGCATTTTTGTCATTTAGATTAATTTCTTTTCATGCATTGTTATCATATAGAGTAGATCTCATTTTCATACATTTGAATCTCTTGTTTCATGGTGTACTTGCATGGACACTAACTAGGTCAATCTGAGGGCCTCCATTTCAAACCTTTGCACTCCATGACTAGAGAGCTATGGATCGATATTTGAGGCCTCATTCTTGAGCAACCTTGGATGGAATGACCCATAGAAGTGTGTCAAAATTTTAGCACACATTACCTACTCTTTATCAATGATACCTACTCAACGATACCATCTCTTACTTATCAATGATACCTACTCAATGATTCCATCACCTACTTATCAATGATACCTACTCTTATCATCACATTTACTCAAACTAAATGAATTGCATAGCTCACCATTTTCTAGAGATCATCAAGATGAAGAATCCATGTGAACAATGAAACCTACTCTCATCCTCACTTTTATTCAAATTGAATGAATTCTACATGTCACAATCTTTTATAGGTCATCAAGATGAATCATATGTGGGAATAAAGAGACCTGCTTTCATCCTTGCTCTTACTCAAATTGATTGAATCCTACATCTCACAATTTTCTATAGATCATAGAGATGAAGCATATGTGTGTATAGTGATACCTACTCTCAAATTTTCTTTTGTAGATCTTTCACAAAAATAAGTATGCAACAAAGACACTACTTCTTTAGACCTCACAATGTTTTGTCATCTTTACAATTAAATGGTTTACATATCTCACCATTTTCTATAGATCATTGAGATGAAGCATCCATGTGAACAATGCTACATGCTCTTTTCCTTTCTTTCACTCAAACAAAATGAATTAGATATCTCACAATTTTCTCGTTAGATGAATCATCCATAATGATACCTAATTTAATCTTCACTTTTACAATTAAATGGATTACATGTCTCATCATTTTTTATAGATCATAAAAATGAAGCATCCATGTGAACAATGATAACTACTATCATCCTCACTTTTACTCAAGTTAAACGAAATACATTTCAATATGCATTTGAGTCAATATGATTCTTTCATAGATCTAGAGAGGATGAGATGGATGGAAGGTAAACTAAGTACTTATCCCTTTTTCTGTTTCTCCCTCTCATCCTCTCTATATCTCCTTATATATCTATCAATCTATATCACCATTTAAATCTCTTTCTATCTCTTCCTCACTTTCTCTCCCTCTTTGTGTCTCCATTTGTATCTCCCTAGATCTATTTCTATATTTACCTCCTGATCTCTATCTATCTATCTATCATTTTTTCTCCCATCCTCTCACTCTATATTCATCTCTATCTATATCTTCCTCTACCCCTCCATATCTAGACAAATATCCCTCTCTCTATCCATCCATCTCTATTCATCTCCCCCTTCATATACCTTTAAATCTCTCCATCTCCATATTTCTTCCCTTATCTCTATCTCTATCTCTATCTCTATCTCTATCTCTATCTCTATATCTATCTCTATCTTGTTAACTCTCAATCCCTCTCTATCCGTATATCTCCCCCATTTATATGGTCTATATCAATCACTCTGTTTTCCATAAATCTCCATCTATATCTCTTTCTCCCTCCCTCCATCTATCTCCCCTATTTTTCTCTCCTACTCTTTATCTCTCCCCATCTTCATATCTATTTGTATATATCTACTTATCTATGTTTGATGTCTCTCTATCTATCTATTTATATATGCCTCTCTCCTTCTCTCCATATTTACCTCCTTACCTTTTTAACTCTCTATTACCTCATCGCACCATCTATATATCTCTATTTCTCCCTCTTCCTTCTTATCTTTCAATCTTTTCTTACCTAGCTTTCCCTTTGTATCTCCCTATCTCTCTTTATCTTTATCTCTTCCTCTACCACTCTCTGTCTCTCTATATTCTCCCTCTTTTTCTCTCTCCCTCTATCTTCATCTCTCTATCTCTAAATTTACATCCTTCTCTATATTCAACCATCTCTCCCTCTCATTATCTCCCCATCTCTCTATGCCCCTATATCTCCCCTCTACCTCTCCATAAATCACTTCATATATCTAAATTTATCTTTCTATTCGTTTTCCTATTAAACGTAATTAAAAAATATATTGATTGACAATTTTGACCTATTTTCTTATTTTTAACATACGTTTTTTATAACAATTTTCAAATTTTCTATATAAAATGTGAAAAGAAGAATAAAATTTCTCATTATTCATTCAAAACAACAATTTTAATGGAAAAAATTCAATTAAACCTATCTACTCTACCATTAAAATTTTATAACAATTTCCAATTGATCACCCTATTAAAGAAGAAAAACCAACATACTGCAAATAGATTTGACATATCTATTTCCTAGAATTTAATCAGCCATATCTTTATATTCAAAAGATAAATATAAGTAAATATTTAAACAATATAGAATGAGAGAGGGAGAAAGATAAAGATAAAGATATAAGTAGAAAGTAATAGAGAGGTAGAAAGGGGGAGATATATAGACATAGAGAGTGATAGAGAGATGCCAAGATAGAGACACATATAGAGGGAGAGATGGGAGAAGAAATATTGAGATGACCTGAGAAACCCACTACATCAAACCATGACAAGAGAGTGGCATATGCTCATGAGGACACTTCAAGTGTCAAAGCACCTAAAATTGATCATCTAAACTCAGAGATGAGAGAAAATATCATGTTTATGAGGGTGTTGATAAGGCAACGAGTCAAAGATGAACCCAAACTTAGGAGGGCTTTGTTTAGGATAAGATGCAAGATCCTTGGAAAAGTTTTAAAGGTGATTGTGGATTCTTGTTCCATAGATAAGATAATGTCAGAGGAGGCAGTGGAAAAAATCAAGCCAACCAAAGTACCCCATGTAAATCCATATAAGGTGACATGGCTAAATAAAGGGCAAAGTGTGTTGGTGAATCAACAAACATGGGTTGAGTTTTCTATAGCAGGCTATAAGGACAAGTTGCTTTGTGACATCTTACCAATGGATGATTTCCATTTTCTATTAGGAAGGCCTTGGAAATATGATAGTGGAGTAGTGTGTGATGGGAATGAGAATTCCATAACATTCAAGAAAGGAGGCAAAACTTTCAAGATTCAGTCTCTATTGGAAGAGGATGAGCCAAAGCCCAAGACTACTAGCATTTTGTTGTGTAGTAGAAAGGAGTTTGTGAAAGATCTTAAGGATGAATATAATGAAGGATATGCTATTGTTCTAAATCCCAAGGAAGAAGAGAATCCTTTCAAGGAACCCTTACCATAAAAGATTCAATAATTGCTTGTGAAGTATAAAGATACAGTAAGTGATAGAACTCCTGCAACCTTACCTCCTAGAATAGTGATAAGCCATCAGATAGACTTTGTCCCTAGTGCATTGTTTCCTAATAAGGAAGATTATAATCTTACCCCTGATTAGAACTTGGAAGTTGCAAGGAAAGTGAAAGAACTCTTGGATCAAGGACTAATCAAGACAAGTATTAGCCCATGTACAGTCCCGGTTGTGTTGGCATCCAAGAAAGGAGGGGAATGGAGACTTTGCATAGAGTCAAGGGCCATAAACAAAATTAAAATAAGGTATAGGTTCCCCATACCTAGGATTGAATATCTTATGGATTTTCTTGGAGGGGAAATGTATTTCACGTCTAATATGGCTTTGAAAAGTGGTTATCACCAAATCAGGGTGAAGGAGGGAGATGAATGGAAAATGAAATTCAAGACTACAGATGGGTTGTATGAGTGGCTTGTGATGCCATTTGGGCTCACAAATGCTCCAAGAACATTCATGAGGCTCATGAATGAAGTGCTCAAGGACTACACATGGAAGTTTGTAGTTGTATATCTTGATGATATACTGATTTTTAGAAAAACAAGAGAGGACCATATCAAGCATGTAGAGACTATATTGCATAAGTTACATGAAGAAAAGTTGGCTCTCAAACTTGAGAAATATGAGTTCTTAAAGAAAGAAATTGTGTACTTGGGATTTGTAGTGTCCAAGGGGTCCTTTAAGATGGATCAAGACAAATTTGCAACAATCCTAAATTGGCCACCACCTACCACAGCAACTATGGTAAGAAGTTTCTATGGGTTATCCCAATTTTATAGGAAATTATTAGGAATTTCAGTGGTATTTGTGCACCATTGTTAGATAACATCAAGGGTAGGGTAAAAAAAAATTTTAGGTGGATGTTAGAAGCATAGAAAGCATTTGAAATTTTGAAGAAGCAAGTAGCCACACTACCTATCCTAAAATTGCCTAGTTTTGAAAATTTATTTACAATAGAGTGTGATGCAAGTGGCATGGCAGTAGGAGGTGTGTTAAGACAAGAAGGTAGGCCAGTAGCCTTCTTTAGTGAAAAATTAATTGAAGCCAAGAATAAATACTCTTCTTATGACTTGGAATTGTATGCCTTAGTTCAGCCACTTAGAAAGTGGAGGCATTACCTACTACCCAAGGAGTTGTAGTGTTTACTAACAAGAAAGCCCTTAGCTATATCAATACCCAAGAGAAACTAAGCAATAGACACCTAAAACAGACGGAATACCTTCAAGAATTCACATTCACAATTAAGTACAAGAAGGGGAAATTGAACAAGGTTGTAGATGCACTAAGTACGAGATTGTTGACAGTTCAAGAAGTTTAGTTCAATAGCATTGGCATAGAGAGTTTCAAAGATCTCTACAAGGAAGATGAAGACTTTGATGAAGCCTACAAGGTGTGCACTAATTTTCAGAATCATTTCCATAGCAAGTTTTCTGATTTTACTTTGCAAAATGGATTGTTATTTAAGGGTAGTCAGTTGTGTGTGCCAAGGGGTTCCATGAGAGAGAACCTCATACAAGAGAAACATAATGGAATCTTGAGTGATCATTTTGGTATGAATAAAACCTTGGAACTAGTACAAAGGTTTTACCATTGGCCAAAGTTGATAAGGGATGTGACTAGGTATGTTGAGAAATGTGTAGTGTGCATGAAATCCAAAGGAGGAATAAGTAATGCAGGTTTATAAAAACCCTTACCAGTCCCTAACAGGCCATGGGAGTGCGTGAGGATGGACTTCATAGTGGGTTTACCCAAGAAAAAACAAGGAGATGAAAACATCTATGTGGTGGTTGATAGATTTAGTAAAATGGGTCATTTTATACCCTGCAAGACTACTCATGATGCCAGCCATATAGCATATTTGTTCTTTAAGGAGATTGTGAGAACCCATGGTTTTCCCCTAAGTATTGTATCAGATAGGGATGTGAAATTCATGAGCCATATTTGGAAAACATTGTGGAATAGATAGGGTACTAATCTCTCATCTAGGTTAGCCTACCATCCTTAGATAGATGGCCAAAATAAGGTGGTCAATAGATTGTTGGGCAACCTATTGAGGTACCTCACTAAAGAATATGGTCACACATGGGATGTGGTCATTCCCCAAGCAGAGTATCCATACAATGGTAGCAAGAACAGAACAACAGGAAGAAGCCCATTTGAAGTTGTTTATGGGATGTACCCAAGCAGTGTGTGTGAGCTTAGGGATCTTGGAGGAATGGAGTATAGGAGTGGTCATGTTGAGGACTTCACTCAAACCATGAAGGAGATCTAAGATCAAGTTAAGAAGACCACACAAGATAGTACACAAAGGTTGAAAGCCAAAGTGGATGAAAAGAGGAGAGACATGTTTAGTTTGAGGTAGGTGATTATGTGATGGTTCATTTGAACAAATCTAGATTGCAGAAGGGTGTGCCTACTAAAATTTAGATGAAGAGGGTGGGGCCTTGAAATATCATAACCAAGTATGGGGATAATGCATACAAAATAGACTTACCTTCAGATTTGAGAATATCTCCTATTTTTAATGTCCAAGACTTGATCCAATTCAAATGGCAAATAGTTGAGATAGGTCAAAACAGTCAAGGTTTCAGTAGTGATGTTGAACCTACTATATTACCTCCCAAGCCATAGTTAGAGGTAGATGAGGTTTTGGATTCTAGAGTTAAGAAGCCTACAAGGCACAAGTTGTACATGGAGCACCTCATTAAGTAGAAGAATAGGCCAGACTCAGAGGCAACATGGATTGCAGCTACAGACTTCAAGAAGGTGGGAATCTCTGAAGACATTTTTTCCATAAGTGTGACATGACTTTCCTTTGAAGGGGAGTATGGTGCAAGAGCACTTTGGTAGGGCTAAATGGTAACCTAGGGCTTCTAGTTTGTTTTTGGCTTGTAGTGGTCTTAGCCACACCACTAGTGGAATAATGGAACTAGAATGGTCCTAGGGCATGTTGAGTTAGATTAAGAGGCCTTATTAGGTCCATAGTGACTTTATTTGCAAGTGTTCTCCAAATTTTTCAATTTTTGTACATGTTGCCAATGTTGTTGCAAAAGTGGTATTTATGCATTTGGGGGTCAAATTGGACAAAGAAGTGTTTACGAGACCTATTTGATGTTTTACTTAGCCTAGATATGCAATTGGTTAAGTTTCTTGAGTTGGTGACCAAGTTGTATGAAAGAATCACAAAAGATGTAAAAGTTGTCAATGTTGTCATTGACAACATTGACAACATTTCTTGCAATGATGTCTTTTCAAGCATTTGGGTTTCTAACTGTCTAAAATAGTAGCGATAGTGATGTAGGTGAACACCTATCTCAACCCCTTAGTTTATTTCTATTTGATTTTGACATGTACTGACTTTATCCAAGTCAAGAGAGTTTGTGTGGACCTTAGAAGGTCATTGTTTCTTTGTTTCCCTAAGATTGATATGACTAGGTCAATCGACGACTAGATAGTGTATGCACCCTAAAATGGTTGCCTAGACTATGGGCCCCATTTATCATTTTATCAATTTATCAATTTCCTGAATAAATGCTTTGGAACATTTTCAATTCAAATCAATTTCCTTGATCAAATTGTAATTAATTCAATTATTTCAATATTTCCTAAGGTTTGATCATTTTTTATTTAATTAAAAGATTCAATCTCCCTTTTAATTAAAAAAAATTCATCTTATTTAATTAAATTTCTCCCATTTAATTAAATAAAGTTCTTCTAATTTATTTAATTAAAAGAAAACCCCTCTTCTAACTAAATAAATAAAAATCTCCACTTAAAGCACTTTATTTGATGAAAAAGGAAATAAATTAAATAAAAATTAAATAAAAATCTCTTTTTCTTCACATCTTCCTAAGTGGTGGGATTTTTGCCTCTTAATCATAGCCTTTGATTTTTGCCTCTTAATCTCAACCATTCACTTTTCTTTATAAGGAGCCCTCTCCTTCTCATTCTGAGATATAGAATTTTTAGGTATTGTTATGCTGTAGGTTTGGAGAGAAATTTTGGGGGAGAATTTGAGCACTCAAGCTTGGATATTGCAACTTCTCTCTTCTTGTCTTCTTCTTGCATCCATGGCTATTCATGTAGATTAGATTCATATTAGATTAAATTGATATTTCCTTTCATAGATTAATCATGCATTGTTATCATTTAGATTAATTTCCTTTTATGCATTGCAATCATATAGAATAGATTTCATATTCATGTATTGAATCTCTCATTTCATGGTGTCCTTGTATGGGCACAACTAGGTCAATCTGAGGGCCTCCATTACAAACCTTTGCACTCCATGAATAGAGAGCTATGAGTCAAATATTTGAGGCCTCATTCTTAAGCAACCTTGAATGGAATGACTCATAGAAGTGTGACACATTTTCATCACACATTTTTGGCGCCCACCGTGGGGCAAAAGATTCATTTTCTGTCACATAGCTATTTTTAGTAATTTATTTTTGAATTTCCAAATTTTCCATCTTTTCTATACTTGCTATTTTTGTCTACAAGGAAATCTTGTGCGACATTTTACAGGTTCACGGGTGAGCTTTTTCTGATTTTGTGTTTTCTCCCACAGTTTTGTGCATTTCCTCGCGCGACACTTTGTGAATCTTCGCTCGAGATTCGACACCAGGCTCCGGATCTGGACTGGTTTTCTATTTTTTTGTATTTTTCTACTATCTATGCAGTGTTTTGCATAGTTGTGTATTTCTTCATGCGAGATATATGTTTTGTCGCGCGACACTGTGTGGATCCTCGCACGGCACTATGCATTTCTTCGTGCGAGATCCCATACCAGAGATCTATTTTTTATTGCTATGTAGTTTATATCTCTGATTTTTTTTGCTAACCACTAATGTTTACTGTTTCTAGTGGTTTGTGATTTGTGATTTGCTATTGTTGTTGCTGATTTGGACTTTCTTGGATAAACAACAAAATGATTCACGTTGCATTGGATTTGAGGTATTTTGTTAATCTCTATAATATTTGGATTTTGGAAATAAAATGAACATCTCATGTGTTTAGCTTGAGTGTTTCTTGCTTTCATAGATCACATTTTCAATTGGTGCTCTAAAAATGGACCTAGATTTACTTTCTTGCATATATGTTTCACATAGTAATTAGGCCCTATGAACACTATTTGTGGCAATCTTGAGAGAGTGGGCTTCAATCGCTTGTCTTACATGCGAAGCTCTTCTTGACGATAGATCCCCTTGTAGGTAGGGAAGGATTTTTTTTTATGTCATTGGTCAACTTGGTTTGGGCTTCAACTTTTAGCAATACTTTCTCTCTTTGGGGAGATTGGTGTCATTTGTTGTTGTGTGAATCTTGAATGAGGTGATTTCAAATTAGTGGGTCAATTAATCTTGTTTTCTATGTTTTGGTGAGGTGAAGAGGTTAGAGGATTATGCTCTTTTCCATTTTGGGAGAATCAGAAACTTGGAACCCTTGAATCCAAACTAAGTCCCCATGTGGTCCATATTGTGAGTCTTCCTTGTTAGAGAGGGTTAACCATAGTGGACACTCCCTTTATTGGGTAAACCATGTGGACGGAACCTCAAGTGGTAATATCCATTTTTTCCATGGTAACATAAACCGCTATATAAATTTCCTTGTGGAAGAAATCTCCACTGGTGTAGTTTCTTGTGGGTTGTCAGATCTCCTCATCAGCTCCTGATTGATTAAATTCTCAGACTGTGTCAAAACCTCGATGTGCCAGGATTGGATTTCACCCATTTGAGATTGAAAAAGTTGCAAAGTCAAGCCATTACTAAGAAACATAGTACAACCAACATTTTATTCTCTAGGACTATGTGCGTGATTGGAAAAAATTTAAGAACATACACAAGTAGCATTCTTATGGAGTAGAGATACTATGACACTATCCATCTTCATGTGCAAGGTTGCTTTGTCCCTTGATCATTGTTTGTAGACATTGATTGCTTGAACTCCCCGATTTTTGTATTGCGTGCCTAATTCATGATAAAATCTATTAATGTACCTAGTTGGTTATTCAAAAAAATCAAAAAATGAGTTTTGTGTCCTTTCCTCGCATGAGAAAACTATTTTTTTGCGTTGTTCACTGTGTTTCCTCGCGTGGCTATATGAGAATCATCATGCGATATTTTGCATTTATTGTCAGTTTATAGTTTGTCTTGTTTTACCAGTCTGAGTTTCCTTGTGCACTTGTGCATTTCGTCACATGGTCCTGTGCAAATCCTCACATGAGAAAGTGTTATGTCGTGTGAAACTGTCTGCCAGTGAACTGTTTGCTATCATTTTTGAGCCTGTTTAGCTTGTTATCCTATCATTTTCAATTTTCTAGGTTGATCCGGGTCAAATTGGATTACTTACCTTGCTGTTAGAAGCTTGTTTTTGCTTAGGATTGTTGTATTTGACCTCTTGGATTAGCAATCTTTAATTTCACAAGTGACCTTGCTTGGCGCTTGGTGAGTTAGAAACCGTCCTTGTTGAAAAGATAAACATTTAGATCCTTTCATATCCCACTTGGAGAGTTTTGGTAGTCTCTTGTCCATTTACTTTCATACAATTTCAATCTCAATTAATAATTTGGGTAAGACCATCCTCTTGATCCGTATATGCTAGGGTATTCACCCAAATTTATTGGGCACCTCTATGGCAGTGTTGGCTTATCCCTCTTTGCAATTTTCTATCTTATCACCTCTTTTTTGACAAGTTAATGCCTTTTCTATCCTAGTTTGGTACCAACATTTCTTAGGGTAATCCTAGCAGCTAGTACATTTTCTTTCATGCCAGTTACAATAAGATATCAAGTAAATCAAGGAAAACAACCTCAAGGGTGATCCCACAATAGTGGGTTACACTTTTTTGCCTAAACGGACATTGAACTCTACATTTTGAGAAAAAATTTCACATTCAGATGCATATTGTCGTTAAACTGTTTGAAATCGAAAGATGAAGTAAACTAGAGTCTTCTAGGATTTTCTGTCTAGATTCTAAATATTTTTTTTTTAATTTTTTTTGAATTCATTTTAATGGTTTTTTTTTCTCCCACTAAAATTGCTATGTTGCTGAAAACGTCTTTTTCAAAAAGGTACAATGACTTCGTACAACATAACCTTTTTTCTAAGATAGCTATCGATGTGCTTCTTTTGAATTTGGTTTTGTAACATCCATACAGAGGGCATGCAATTGGTTTGATGACATTATCATGATTATTGCATATTTTATGAATGTTTGAAGTAGAGTCAACTGTAATTTTG
>MU223265.1:236501-247273 GCA_018584345.1 Thuja plicata
ATGATCATTTTAGTGAAAACCTAGCAATAGGTGCTTTGATGTATCTCCAAAAAATTATATATTCCAAAAATACAAAAAAATCAAAAAATTCAAAAACTCAAAAAAAATAGAAAAAGTACCTTTGTGAAAACCTGGAAACAGGCGCCTTGGTAGCAAAAATTTAAAAAAATTATAAAAGTACTAAAAAAAGAAGAAAAAATGAAAAATTGAAAAAATGAAAAAAATTGTAATAGAATCCAAGGGGTGAAAACCTAGAAATGGGCACTACTTGAGGCCTTTGCACCCTTGTTTCTTAGTGCATGTCCACGACACTTAGCCTTTCTCCATCATACCTTGTCCTTGTTGCCTTGTTTTGGAATTGGTCTTTGTCTTTGTCTAGGGGGCATACCTGTGTTAGCGTTGGTCTCTTGGATACATTCATCTTCAGGACATCTCACAAACGGTGTTTTTCAATACCATCCCAACTGTATTTTTCAATAAAACCCTTGACATCGAGTGTTTTTCAACACTTATTGGTTTGGTCTTACCCAGTTTTGTCATGTGGTCTTGCCTGCTTGCAAGAATTCGATCCTTATCCTCGGAACTCAGTATCAGTTAACGCACTTAAATTTTTAAACACAACACTTAATGCTTGACCTATGACATGATATTTCCTTTGTGTGCTGATTATTATTGATTTTCGTTGAGTGTCTATGTCTAATAAGTCTCTCTATGATGCATAGCTAGAGGATTTTGGGCATGGGCATGTTTTTATTTGCTTCCTACTTTATGCTTAACTATTTTTGCGCAACCATTCTGCTGGTCATCCTGGCCTCTATGCCTTGATGCGAGCATGGTTTTGCTATATTAAATTGGGTAAGCTAACATCACAGTCATCTTGACCTTTATGTCTTTGATGCTTATGTTAGAATATTTCCACATTCCAATCTGATATAAATTACATTCATTTCTTCATAGTTGCGCTTGTGACTAGTGATGATTGTGTGATTTTTTTATGTCTGTTAATAATGGACCAATGATGAAAATAAGTTCCTTAACATTTTCTAATGAATGATGAAGACAAATTCCTATGTTACACTTTCTCTATTGAAGTACACCTTTGCATTTTCATGTAGCTTGCATTGTTAGACCTCATGTTAGTTTGCATTTTTAGGCTGCATTATGAGTTTGAGAGGTTTTCCTTCATCTTTTTTTGTGGACTTTTAATCAACTATGATCATGTTCTGATCTTCATTTCCTTATCTTCTTTCGTGATCTCAATCAAAATTTTCTATCTTAAATAGTTGATTAATTTTGGGGCATTCTCTTTCTTAAGGAAAATTTTCTTTCTTCTCTCCATTTCTTTTCATCTCTTCCAAACTTCTATCTTCCAGTCACTTTCCTCCCCCTTCTTTTCTTCTAATTCAACCTTTGGGCATAATATTTCATGCTTGATGACCTACCTTGTTTCTATGATCCTTATATCTTTCATCTTACATCAAGAACCTTATCTTTAGTTTGATTTGATCAAATTTATCAATTTGTTGTTTCTCCTCTATCTCATTTCGATTTCAATCACAAGGGGGTAGTACCTATCAAATTTCAATCCTTGATTTAGCTTTATCAATTATATCAACCTTCCTTGAGATTCTTATCTCACACATGTCAATTACTTGCAAACAATGGTGTTGACCTTGTCTTTTTCAATCAGCTTATCTTTGTTCTAATGTCAATTACTTACAAACCACGATGTTGATATCTATGTTGTTTTGTGATCCTAAATCAATCTCACACTTCAACTACATTATTTGACCACATGTGTTCCCAGAATGATCACATATTAGTTAAAGAGGGGCAAATGTATGCACCCTAAAATGGTCGCCTAGACTGTGGGCCCCATTTATCATTTTATCAATTTATCAATTTCCTGAATCAATGCTTTGGAACAGTTTTAATTCAAATCAATTTCCTTGATCAAATTGTAATTAATTCAATTATTTTAATATTTCCTAAGGCTTGATCATTTTTATTTAATTAAAAGATTTAATCTCCCTTTTAATTAAATAAAATTCATCTTATTTAATTAAATTAAATTTCTCTCATTTAATTAAATAAATTTCTTCTAATTTATTTAATTAAAAGAAAACCCCTCTTTTATTTAAATAAATAAAAATCCCCACTTAAAGCACTTTATTTGATGAAAAAGGAAATAAATTAAATAAAAATCCCTTTTTCTTCACATCTTCCTAAGTGGTGGGATTTTTGCCTCTTAATCATAGCCTTTGATTTTTGCCTCTTAATCTCAATCGTTCACTTTTCTTTATAAGGATCCCTCTCCTTCTCATTCTGAGATATAGAATTTTTAGGTATTGTTATGCTGTAGGTTTGGAGAGAAATTTTGGAGGAGAATTTGAGCACTCAAGCTTGGATATTTCAACTTCTCTCTTCTTGTCTTCTTTTTGCATCCCATGGCTATTCATGTAGATTAGATTCATATTAGATTAAATTCATATTTCCTTTCATAGATTAATCATGCACTGTTATCATTTAGATTAATTTCTTTTTATGCATTGCAATCATATAGAATAGATTTCATTTTCATGCATTGAATCTCTCATTTTATGGTGTACTTACATGGGCACAACTAGGTCAATATGAGGGCCTCCATTACAAACCTTTGCACTCTATGACTAGAGAGCTATGAGTAAAATATTTGAGGCCTCATTCTTGAGCAACCTTGAATGGAATGACTCATAGAAGTGTGACACATTTTCATCACACAAATAGTTGCTTAGGAGTTGTCTTGTGTGTTCTCACGTTGTTGCAGAGATGAGTCCTAGAGTGAAAAGGGGAATTGAATAACTTAGGCTATGTTTTAAATGACTTTGAGGATGGTCATATTCCATATGTAAAAATTTGGAGAACAAACCTCAAAGGTTGGAGTGATATAACTAAATTTGTCATTTTCTTGCCAAAGTTGTCAACTTGGCCAAAATGTGCTAAAATGGGAAAATATGGAAGAATGATGGCCGAGAGGCCAAATAATGCTTAGAAATCATTAGAATGCCTTAATAAATGCCCCAAAAATATCCCAAGTCCTACTTGGTAGGAAAAATCCAAAAGGTGAAACAAAAGAAAAAAGTTGCGATGACAACTTTTGAAGATTGCATGAAAATTTTCAAATTTATTGCAGACCAAGTTGGGTGAGAAAATGATGAATGTAATGCCTCAATCCATGAAGGAAGGTTACTTAGGAAGTGGAAAACCTATTCAAAACCATGAGAAATAATTTGTAACAGTTGCAAGGAGATTGAATAAACGAGTTTTAATGGTGTATTGAAAAATAGTCACAGGTTTTGATGTTTCATTTGCATGCATGTGAAAATGAAAGGAAGATCTTGTTTTGATCATTGATACTTGTTATTTTTATTATAATAATTCTTTTCTCTTCACACCAGGGATGGATTTGAGGTCATGATAATCATGTTTTGAAGGATTTCCTTATTGACTGTTGTAATTGCCACAGTTTTGCAGAATCTCTATTTTATGCATGCATGAAGGGTGAAATGAATTAGGATCTATGTTTTAGTGAGCTCTTTGTGTTCTTCATGATACTAAAAGTATTTTTCAATTAGGTTTAAAGTTTTGAGGAAGTTGTCTTATTATGTTTTGAACAGCTTTTGTGTTGTGTCAATCAGTTGTCTCAAATTGACAGTCCTCTTGTTGCTTTTTGGTTTCATGTAAGGGTTAATGGATTGAATTTCATGATCTAACCTCAGACTCTGATTGATCATGCATATGTATAAATTTTTCATTTACAAATAAAGTTAGGAATAATTCATTTTTATTGGTTTTAACAATCATTTGTGATTAGGCAGTCTCCTTCCACTATTTGACCATTTCATGAAGATGTGCTTGCCACTCCCTTTCCCACCATAGAAACTTTATAGGTTTTTTGATTTTGGGAGTGGAATTGATGTATGATATGTGTGTATGAGGAGGGGCCCCAGAATTTTTTTTTATCATTTCTACAATGATGCCCTAGGCGAGTAGATAGCACCCAGCTAGGCAACATCAGAGCTTGTGAGCAAGATATAGTGGACTGAATGTATTGAAGGCTTCAATCCAAGTTTGCATTAAATCAAAAGGATGTGTGAAGATTCAAAATCTAGGAGGAGATCCCAATTAAATATTTGGTATGGTTTTCAAGAGACCCTAGAAGGGACTGCCTAAAGCAAATTGAAACCCTCAATTTTAGGCCAAAAGTGACTTTCCAGTGTATGGACAGTTTGAAGAGTTGAAACCTTCAAAATCTTGGAGGTCTCCCAAAAGGGTACTCATATATATATTTTTTTTATCACCTTGTTAAGGATTTTTTTGAGATAGAAGGAGAAAACCTAGTTTGGAGGGCTAATTCTAGTAGCCCTATTTGGTACAAAGTGGACAGTTTTGTAAGATTGAGTCACTAAACTCATTTGAATTGAAGTCAGAAGGTTGAATGAGATGAAACAACATCCAAAAACATCCCTCATTCCCCATGAAGAAATAAGGACCAATATTGCATGGAAATGAAAGTTTGACAATAAGCTAGAGCCCTTGGTTTGGCAAGCAAATTCATTGGCGTAACTAGATAGGGTAGTTGAAAGAAAGTATTATGATCCTATACATGGTAGGGTATCCAATTGAACCCTAATATGATAGGAGAAAGCCTAAGAAATTCTTTATAGTCAATAAGGAAATTAGAGAAACCCTATCACCGGTTACATCAAATAGAGTCAAGGTCAACTATATAAGGCCTCCCTCAACCTTTGTAGGAGGTTGGTTATTTTTGGAATTTCTGTGTACAGACCGTGTTACTGAAAAACCAGTTACAGTTAAGCATTTTTATTTCATTTTAGTGTTTAATGGATTGAACTCTTCATTTTCTTTTGTGCATGAGTCAGTGTGTGTAAATTATTGATTTCACATGTGATTATTATTTGTTTTTGTTCAAATTTCCTTGCTTATGCAAAAAAATTTCATTTGTGCACTGGCACTGGTCTGAACCAGGCAGTTTCTCAAAATGGGGTCATAAATTCTCTTTCCACCATGGAATCTTTGTGGGAGTTTGGAATTAGGAAGATGAATCATTTTACATATTGTATAGTGAAATATGGGCCCTGGAAGGCAAGGAATCTATTTTTGCAGTGATGCACTAGGCGAGCCAGAGTTGCATGGCTAGGGATCACAGAGAGTTGCATAGGTGTTAGGGGGGATTGAAAGTATTGATTTATTCAATAAAATCTTGTGGAGAGGTGGACATATTTGTGAAGAAGTCCCAAATTCAATGGGAAGCTTTGGTGAGGGATTATTTATGTTGAAAATGAAGATTCTGATGTCTTTGTTATGTTTGAGTTGAAACCCTTAAATTTAGGCTTGTAAGTAGGAACGCACTATACAGACAACATGGGAAGGCAAGACCTAGAAAGTATTTTAGATCTCTGTAAAGGGTGTCAGAATCAAAAGTTAGTTTTCCATCTTGTTAATGATAATTTCAAGCTATTTGGAAAAAGGTGCCTAATTAGGCCTAATTGCTTGTAGCCCCATTTTGGGTAAATTTGCTATGTTTCTTTGAACTCGATTAGGGTTCTATTTCAAATTGTGTTTGAAAACATTGGATTGGATCCAATTGAAATCCTAGAATCCTACCTATCCATGTGGGATTGATCTTGATCATGTTGGATCATTTAGTGAATATGGTGCAAGAAGAGCTCCATGGGCTAGGTGATTGGTGATTTGATTTCTTGATTGGTGTATACAAGTTGAAAGAAGAAGGATCTTGTGTAGATAATCCTTGGGAGATTAAGGTTATTCAAGAACTCTAATAGGTAAAAGAAGAGGCCTATAGGATACCATACAAGGAGATAGGGTACAAAGTAAGACTTGTAGTTACATCAATAATGCTATAGAAAAAAATCACCTCAAACAAAAGCAATATTACAACAAAGATTATTTATATGCAAAAAAATCTCAAACCAAGAGGATTTTTACACAAAGGATCTTCCTAGAGCCACATGCCTATGGGAGTAAGGAACACAAATGTGGGGGTGAAGTAATAGCTCTTCTTTTGATGTAAATACTTAATTTATATCTACATAAACCGCCAAAACACAATCAAATCTCCACAATCAAATCTATATGAATATACTCCCAAAAAATCAAGAGGGTACTCATGCCCTAAAACATAACCCCCTCATTAAAACACATGGATATTCATACCCAGCAATACATCCTAATAGCCACTTAGGTTCTCATACCTAATGTACCATCCTAAAAATTAAGAACTTAATTTGTGCTCATTTTTGGCCCATTTTTAGCTCACTTTTGTGTGCACCTTATGGTAGGACCCTATATTGCACTTAAATGCATAATTATATCAGATATATTTTATCCTCCTTTAAACATGAGGTTGGATCCAATTTCTATGCATAATTTCTCATTTTCTCTCCATTCATAATTCATTCCCCTTTTAGATCTATTTACATGCATTTTACATCTTGGAAGTTGCCTTGATTTCTTGGCAAACAAGGCCTGTTGGACATCCCTTTCAGCACACAACCATAGGCCTTAGGTTGGATCTAAAAAATATATCCTTGACAAGGCTAACTTGGGTCAGCCTTTTCCTAAACCATTTTTATTTATCAAGATACGGGCCTGATGCAGGGTTGTTTCTATGATGCAAAGGGTTTAGGGTTCTAGTGATTCCTTTCCCCAAAATGCTCCTAATATCTTCTAACCATCTAATGGTTACCTCTCCTTGTGTTCTTCTCCAAAATGGATCTCCAATACCCTCTCTATCATCTTCTCCTCCTAGGTATAGTTGATTTGTGGAAGACACAAATACCTTTAGGATCAACTAGTCCCACTAGTTCTTCAATTTCCTAGGCTTCTTCACTAGTTCTCTCCCCTAGAATCTAAAACCCTTGCTTAGGATCTACCCCAGATACCTCATAGACTCTTTTTTATGTTATATTTCAATTAAAATTCCATTGGAATAAATTCCAACTCTTCTGGACACTCCAACAATTCATTTCTTGTCAATTACACTAGGAGGCCTAATTGCCCTATTTCCTACTAGGTCAAATTTCACTATTTTTTGTCTTAACAACCCAAATATTATAAAAAACTCCATAAAAGAAGTTGAAAATATTCAAGGTATCTACCAACCCTATCGGAATCCAAAATTCTAGCTTCTAGATGCACCCACAACCCTAGTTATCCCCAGGCCCTAGTTTTCAGCCTATCTTTTAGGCCTCTGGACCAGTCAGCACAAAAAATTACCAAATTGGTCTTCTAACATCCTATCACCATCTCTCACCATTTGATCCTTCATGGGAACAATTTAGGTCTCCTTCACATGCCACTGATTTCACCATCCACGATCATGGGTGCTCTAAACAATTCAATCTATATTATGTCCTAGCTCACCTGCTCCTAGCAGTCAGCCTTAGGAATTCATTCCATGTCTAGGAATTCCATTGAAACACCAAAAAGGAAGAAAAAACTATTTACAGACTCTAACCCTTCATCCCCTATGGTTTCATCCATTTCCACCCGTGGATGCTTAGGTTAGAGCCATATCTACCACTGTCACTCTGTAAATGGAGACTATAGAGCTATGGCTTAAAATTTATTACAACTTTGCACTACAATAACTTGAAATCAAAATAATAAATGAATAATAAATATAATACAAAAAATACACTACCATGGTGTCTAATCACCCAATTCAATCCATACACAGCCGTACAGGAAGCAAGAAACAATACAGTTTATAAGGAACTACAGTCTGAAATCCGTACAGAAGGTGCACAAAAATGTTATGCAATGTAAAACTCCATTAACCTTTTGAAAATAAAGGATCCATGCTCATATACCTGAGCATGGGTAATTACAACCACTCCAACCTCCATTAGAAACTTCTTGCAAAAAGTTGCAAAAGTTTCTCGAGCAACTTTTTTACATTTTGCACGTATTTGACTCTTTTTATCAACTCTATGGATGTTGTTGACTTATATGACCCTAGTTAGGATATTTAGGGTCCTAAGAGACACACTAAACCCAAATTACACATAAATAGCATATTTTGTCTTTCTAGGTCAAAATGACCACAAATCACCTTGTGAGCACTTTTGGCTCTTACAATCATGGAGGTGGTCAACTTTGGATCCAACCTGTTGGATCTTATTCCAATCCACACACAACACCTAACACAACCCTAAAACACACCAAACACATCAAAATGGGAGGTTCTCTGTACCATACTCCCCTTGGACAAAGAACTCAAGTCCCTTGAGTTTGGAGGTCTTCAATGGTGACCCCATGCTTCAGAATGTCTGCTTCAGTCATCCAAGTGGCCTCAGCTTTAGGTAGTCCCTGTCACTTAACTAGATAATATTTGTAAGTACCCTTCCTTTTTTCTATCACCTTAGAATCAAGTATACTGTAAAACTGTAGTGGAATTGGGGTAGGCAAATCTTTCACCCAATCATCATCTCCTAAATCTATAAGATTGGTTTGACCTATGTCTATAGATGGTCCCTTATATGGATATAGGTCATATACATTAAATATTGGTGAAATTCCCAAATCAGGAGGCAATTCCACTTCATATGCATTCTTTCCATACTTGTGCAATATCTTCAAGGGTCCTATCTTCTTCATGAGTAACTTGGTAGGCTATCCCTTGGGTAGTCATTCCTTTCTCAGGTAAGAAAGTACTAAATCCCCCACCTTGAACTACAAATCCCTTCTTGTATGATCTACCTTGGAATTATACTTCTCCCCTTGTTTTTGTAGTCTTGTTGACTTGATCATGAAGCTCTTTCATCTGTTCTACAAATGACTCCCCTTGGGCACGCCTTTTATCCTAAAAACTGAGATCCCTCTAGGATTGACCCCATATACTATCTCAAAGGGGATTTTACTAGTACTCCTATTAATGGAGTCATTATAGGAAAATTATGCCTACCCTATGATGTGATCCCATGCCTATCCATGTTGTTTAGTCAAGCATCTTAGCAAGTTCCCAAGTGACCTATTCACTACCTCTATTTTTCCATCTGACTATGGATGGTAGGCTAAAGAAAAGGACAATCTTGTGCCTAGCATCTTTCAAAGGGTCCTCCAAAAGTGACCCAAAAACTTACTATCTCTATCACTTACTATATTCATTGGAAATCCATGGATCCTTAAAATATCTCTGAAGAATAAGCTTGCAATATGTGAATCATCATTGGTTTTCTTACATGTAATGAAGTGTGCCATCTTACTAAAATGGTCCACCACAAAAAACACACTGTCATGAGCCCCGGTTGTCTTTGGTAACCCCAAAACAAAGCCCATACTTAGGCACTCCCAAGGCCTTTGGGGTATGGATAGGGGTTGATACAATCCACTGTTACTATTTTTTCCTTTAGCCCTCTGACATATCTGACATGCTCCACAAACTTCCTAACATCCTGTTGGTGCCCAAAAATGCTAAATTGGATTTCCTATTGCTTGTCAATCCAATGCTTGGAAACCCAAGTGATTTGGCCAACTAACAAGTCACAACCAAAGCAAGGTTGGAACTTCTACAATTCTAGCTCTGCAAAACCAAGGATGGTAGGCCTATACCTTGACTTATCCTTCAAGTTACAAGGAATTTTATAATAGATAAGAAACACTTCAACCTTCTCTCTCAAGTATGGCAAGGAACTTGAAAGAAATCTAACTGAAAGCAATATATCATGAACTGTAAACTGAAATACTTTAAGTAATTGAAATAAGTTTAGTAAATGTGTATGTAATTTGAAATGAATAGATAGATAAGATATCTTAAAAATATAAACAATGAAATGGATAACTATAATCCAAATAATGATTAGACTAGTGCCTTATTCTACCATGGGCAATAGAGTCGAGATCATTCCAATCTTTTGTTCAACCTCAAAGACAGTTTTAAAAGAAAACTTATCACTTCAAAGGTGTTATGGAATATACATGCAACCTAAAACAAATTTAGAGATATTTCAAATGGGTAATACTTCTCAGATGGAAGACCAATTGACTAAGGCCTCAATCAATAGAATTTAACCATGCAAAATGAGAAAACCAATTGAAAATATAGACTATGAATCAAATAAGGAAGCATGCACATCAAACTATCACTGTGAAGAAGTTCTATTGGTTTATCTGAGGGACTAATTGTAAAATGATAATGAAACTATTACACATGTGAAAGAAAAAATACTTATCTTTATTAATTTTGAAAAAATAGTACATCCAGGTCCATGTTATACTTGTTGATTAAAAACTATCCAAATATCTGAAATTGTATTATTTTGTATTCCCCTCTCTTTACATTTTACATTATGTATATATGTGTGTGTGTGTGTGTGTGTGTGTGTGTGTGTGTGGCTTTCACACCTTTTTAGGATGAAAAGACACAACTCTTATTACAAATTATTTTGAAAAAATAATAAACTAACTAAAAAATAACTACCTAACTTTCAGATTTGGATTTGGTCAAAAATAATAAAAAAACTCATGAAAAGCTAATATTTCTACTAGGGATAGGAAATTTTATTTCCCAAACTGGGTCATTTTTAGATTTTTAAAATTCAACCATCTTTATCCTCGTTTGAAATCATCTTTGTAGCAGGTCTAAATTCCAGCATTTTCTGAAGGCTTTGATTAGTTAGTTCTATTTATTTGTGTCATAAAGCTTCCTTCCTTTGATCTTTTTTTTATGGAGAAACATGCTTCTTGAT
>MU223265.1:269380-314208 GCA_018584345.1 Thuja plicata
ACCTTTTTCAAGTCACTTAAGACATGTGCTTTAAGTCAGGTCGCTTGATCGCTTTACCAGAAATGAATATGCTAAAACATCTCCCGACTTCGCTTTTTCCTTATGTCGCGTAGTCTTGGTAAAAAATAGAATATTCCCTCAGTGTCTCGAGACTTGGCGATCTTTCTTCAGTCGGGTTGTCGCTTGAACTTCATGTTATGAGCTTTTAAAGTGAACGCGACCCACCTTCAGTCGGGTGATCGCGAGAAGAAATGGCCAGTCAAAGAAATGTCTCCCAACCTTGCACTTACTTCATGTCGCATTGTCGCTGGATCTGCTTGGTCAAACAGTTAAGGTTTCTCTTCAGTCGCGTGGTCTCGTGATAATGGGCGGTTAAGAGATAACAGTCACGACTCAGCGACTAATGGTTTCATGCTAAGAGTTTTCCTTCAGTCGGGATGTCGCCAGATCATGGTGGTGAGTCAGATTCCCAGTATGCATAAAGTGGACGAAAGAAAAGATGACACTTTCACAGAACTAGTAGTTGTCGGGTGATCGCGAGAAGAATTGGCAAGTCAAAGAAATGTCTCCTGACCTTGCGCTTACTTCATGTCGCATTGTCGCTGGATCTGCTCGGTCAAACAGTTAGGTTCTTTCTTCAGTCGCGTGGTCTCATGATAAGTTGACAATTAGAGGATAACATTCTCGACCATGCGACTAACAGTTTCATGTTAAGTGATTTCCTTCAGTCGGGATGTCGCCAGATTAGGGGCGGTTACTCAGTTATTTAGAATGTATTAAGTGGACAAAAGAGAAGATGACATCTGTCATGGAGCTAATGGTTGTCGCTGGGTTTCCAGATGAAGAAAAGGGATCAAGCGATAAGGAGACTAAAGTCATTTCACCCTCAGTCGCGAAGTCTCTTGATATTTTAAGGGCATGAGGAAATGTATAGCGATTAAAAGACAGCCGTTCGATGAAGAAGTAAAAGGATCTGACGGTGGTCGCATAGTCTGGTGATAAAAGTTCCCTAGGTAAAAAGTACTTCTGACTAAGCGATTAGGGTATGTCACGAGGTTGCTGTAAATAGAAAAAGGGCACGTACTTCAAGTTAAGAGTAAAGACACAGGATCACCCGACTCAGCGACTGAAGGTTGTCATGAAGTCTTGAAAAGAGGCATGAGCATCTGGCGACTTGGCAATAACAATAAAATGTTAAAAGGTAAACGGATTGTCGCGTAGTCTGGAGACGAATGCTGAGTTAAGGTTAACCCTGCGTGACTTAGATTTTCACGGTCACCTTGTCGCTGGATCTAAGCTCAGGTTAAACAGAGGACTTCGAATTTGAAATTTTGGTGGCAGATTTGGCACTGGAGCGTTCGTCCGCCATGATTTCTCTGTGCTCATGTTCCAGGATTAATCAGAGAGGTTTCAAATTGTAGAAGGCCGTGCACAGAGAGTCTTTTGATGCAGTGTTTCCAAAGGTTGATCAGAGAATTATAAATTTCAGATAAATATGCATAGGTTCCCACTTGTTGTATATTACCGATGCCAGATGGGTGGAAGTTGTTGCCAAGCTGAAAGAAGAGAAAGCTTTTGACTGGCCCACCATCAAAGAGGTTAATAGATGGGAGGCAAAGCTTAAAGGATGATTCAATTACAGTTGAGCCACAAAAGAAAAATTTGATTCAAGCTTTGTAAATGGTTGCCACCTGTGTTCATTTGCAAAACTTTGTTTCTAACTCGTTGCAAAGTTGTTGAAAGATTTTTGTAATCTTTCCCAGTATGTCGGTAGCTTGTTGCATCCTTAAACTATAAAAGGATTCCAAGACTACTAGGAAAGAGATGGTTATTTTTTTAGGTCTAAAAATACTACCAAGTCAATTGTAAATTTTGGGTCTGGAGAACCAATATATCTGGTCTTTTGAGAATTTTCTCTATGGAATGTACTGATTGATGAAAATCCTGAATAAAATCCAGTTCACATTTTTTGAAGCATTTAATGGATTCTCTGTCTTCATTGTAGCATTTTGAGTTTTGTTTAAATTGAATATTCTAGGAATATTTTCAGTTTATATGTCTATCAGGCAGATTATGAAATACTTCTAGGGTTCTTTCAAGGAGAGAATACACTTTAGGGATATTTCAGCAAAGTTTAGGATAGTGAATGAATTTGATGGATTAATTTGGTTAAGTGTGCTAAGGTAGATATATAAGGTATATCTATGTTTGTGTCAGATCTTGTAATTGCTTTCAGTTGTTGTCCTTAATCATGATGTTTTAAAACCAGTTATATATGACTCCATGCCCTAGGATTGAGCACTGGTCTATTTTTGTTCAGTGAGATGACTATCATCATTTAAATCAAAATATTTAGTTTCAGTTTGGTCTGTTTCAGTAAAAGTTACAGTGAACATTTCCTGTAATTCCATCAAAAGCAAGGTTGAATAATTTAGTGATTTCATTATTCAAAGTTGTTAAGGGTATTCCCGCCCGATTTTGTGGAGCTCAAAGTGCAGAAGGTTTCAAATCCTTGTTTTTGTTATTCTACTCTATGCTGAGTCAGTGTCAGGGATAAATAGAGTGAACCCTCAGAGGGTATTTTCATATCAGCAAGAAAAGGGAACAACAGACCACACATGGGAGCAATCTGTATGGATGGTTTTCTGAGATTTTTTGCACTTTACAGTGTTTCTACATCTTTGTATGGTTGTGTACGGATTGAATTGAGAAATATAACTCCATGGGAGTGTAGATATTTGTGTTAGCTTTCTTTTACATATTCAATTTTTTTTTCAATTTCAATAAGTGTAAATTTACATTAATATTTAGGTGACTGTGTCTGCAATTTCCATTTGCAGAGTTGCAAGAACAAAAAAGGCTCTAACCTAAGCATCCATGGTTGAAAATGAATGAAAAAAGTGAGATGATAGGTTAGGGTCTTTACAAAGTGATTTTTCTTTCCTTTTTGTTCTTGAAATTGAACTCCTAGACTTGGAGTGATGCCCTAGGTTTACTACTTGGAGTAGGTGAGCTAGGATAGGGCGAAGATGGAATTGAATCAGTACACCCATGATCTTGTATGGAAAACTTAGAGTCATGTATAGAATTTTTAATGTGTCTCCTTAAAGGATCAAAATTTTATAGAAGGTGGAGTGAAGTTTGAAGACAAATTGAAGACAATTTGCACTGACTGGTCCAGAGGCCTAAAAGATAGGTTGAAAACTAGGGCCTGGAAGTAATTAAGGTTGTGGGTGTATTGGGGAACTATACCTTTGGATTCTTTAAGTTCTAGTTGATGAATTTCAGATTCATATGGTCTCTCATAAGGTTGTTTTGGAGAATTTGGAGCATTGGCTTAAAAATAGTGAAAATAAACCTACTAGAAATAGGCCTTATTAGGCCTATCTTGGAATTGTGACAATATAAAGGTGAATAGACTGAACAAAAGTGTTTTAAACACCAAGAATGGAAAATTAAGGTCCTATGAACATAGGCTAGAGCCTAAGAGATGTGTGGGAAGTTCCTAAGCAAGGGTTTAGGGTTCTAGAGGAAAATCTAGTGAAGAATCAAGATAATTGATGAAGTAGTTGGACTAGTTGAAATTGTTTGAGTTTTGTTGCTTCATCAAATCAACTATACCTAGGAGGAAATTTGATTAGGAGGGTCTAGGAGGCCAATATTGGTGAAGATCATATAGAATTTTAGACCATTGGATGGTTTGGGGAAATGATCACAACTTGGGGTGAAAGAAACACTAGAACTCTAGACCCTCTGCATCAGAGCCAAAATTTTAGTAAGTTTGGTGTATGTCTGAAGGGGAGGAGAGACACGAGGTTGATATCATGCCACCCAAGTCAATCAGAAAAGATGCCATAGTAGACATGGTCCAAAACCTTATGGAAAAGGCCAATCTTATAGAGACAATGGGTAAGAAGAGAGTCATTGAATGGGGAGACAAAAGTGATGAAGAGGATGAAAGCCAGATAGGAGAGACAGATGGAAAAGGCAAAGAAGTGGAGATGGATAAATATTAGAAGGTGTTCTTGGATTCCTTTAAGTCCATCTACAAAGATATTATGGAACACATTCCTTACTATTGTGGTAGTTTGAATGGTGAAGAGTTATTGGATTGGCTAGAGGCCATAGACAATCAGTTTGACTACAAACAAGTATCAAAGGAGAAATGAGTCAATTATGCCAAGGATAGACTCAAGGGATCTACATTGGTGTGGTGGAAAATGATGTAGGATGATACAGTAACCACTGGTAAGAAGAAGATAGTTTCATGGGATAGCATGAAGATCAAGTTGAGGGTACAATTCTTGCCCACTGATTATGAGATTCAAATGTATTAGAAGTTGTAGAACTTGAGTCAAGAAGAGTTGTCAGTAAGTGCCTACACTAAGGAGTTCCAAAAATTGAGCCTAAGAGAAAGAAAACAAGAAGAAGGGGTAGAAAAAGGTAGCAAGGTACCTTAATGGATTGATACAAGGAATCCAAGACGAAATCAGTATGATGGCCCCTGACAGTATGTAGAAATGTTTTTAGTTAGCCTTGAGAGCAAAGGAGAAGGCTAGAAGGAAGAATGATTTCCAACAAAGAGGTAGGGGTAATAATACAGGATTCAAAGATAGGGGTAACTTTGGAATAGTAAAAATTCCAAATAGGCCAGAAGAAACATAGTCCACAGACAATAATGGAGGCAATCAGTATAGAGGTTCATTTCAGAGAGGAGGATACAGAGGAAGAGGGCCTCCATGGGGTGATTCTAGTAATAAGGAAGGAAAAATTTTGTCTTCACTAGAAATTTTACAATTGTAATCATGTGGGTCATAAAATGGGTAGATGTCCTGACAAAACTTCCACATCATCCATGGGAGAAAGAAGGAATCAGTTAGTGCAAGAAGATGACACACAAAGTGTCACTTCTCCCATCTTCAAGGTAGGGCTAGTATTGGATGGAGAAAACCTTATGTTGAGAAGGAATTTATTGAAATTTCATAGTACTATAAATCCACCTCAAAGAAAGAACTTGTTTAAAACTACTTGTAGGTCACATGGGAAGATTTGCAAGGTGATAGTGGACTCTGGTTCTACAAAGAACATAGTGTCAACAGATAGTGGTGGATGAACAAACTATGGTGGATTTTGAAATAGGAGAGTATAAGGACAAGGTGCTATGTGACATATTTCCCATGGATTCATGTCATCTCCTTTAGGACATCCATGGAAATATTATGTGAAGGTCATTCATGATGGTGAAAAGAATAACTATGTGATTACCAAACAAGGGAAGAAGTTTCAAATGGATCCCTTGCAAGAACCTAATGAAGAGAGGCATGTGGGAACTAGTGTGATGATTTTGAGTGGAAATGAGTTCCTAAAGGTCATGAAGAAGGAAAGAGGAGTCTGTTGTGCAGTGATAGTGAAACCAAAGGAGGAGACTAAGGAGAAAGTCAGTATGCCACAAGAAGTACAAACACTGTTGGAAAGGTACCATGAGATAGTGGATAATGGATTTCCTAGTGCATTTCCACCCATGAGGCATGTGAACCATTAGATAGACCTAATACCTGGAGCTAATCTACCTAATAAAGTAGAATATAAAATGACACCAAGTCAGAATGCAAAGATTACAAAATAGATTCAAGATTTTTTAGAGAAAGGGTTAATAAGGAAGAGTTTAAGTCCTTGTGTTGTGCCAACTATCCTTGCACCTAAGAAGGATGGAAAATGGATGTGTATAGAGTCCAAGGCCATTAAAAAGATCAGAATCAGATATAGATTTCCCATGCCCCAGATTGAGGATTTGTTAGACAACTTGGGAGGTTCTTGTTATTTCTCCAAGGTGGATTTGAAGTCAAGATATCATCAAATCAGGGTTAGGTCTAGTGATGAGTGGAAGAAATCCTTCAAGACAAATGAAGGGTTGTATGAGTGGCTTGTAATGCCCTTTGGACTAACAAATGCACCTAGAACATTCATGAGGCTCATGAATGAAGTGCTACCAGACTTTATAGGTAAGTTTGTAATTGTTTACCTTGATGAGATTTTGATCTTTAGAAGGTCTAAGGAGGAGCACATGAAACAATTAGAATTGGTATTGAGGAGGCTACACCAAGAGAATTTGATGATCAACCAGGAAAAATGTGAGTTTTTGAAAACTAAATTAGTATATCTTGGTTTTTTTGTTGCTAATGGATGTATGAAGATGGATCTTGATAAGGTCAAGTCTATTTTGGAATGGTTGACACATAGATCCATAGGAGATGTTACAAGTGTTCATGGATTAGCCTCCTACTATAGGAAGTTTGTGAGAAACTTTAGCCATGTATGTGGACCTATCCTAAACACTATTAAGGGAGGAGTCAAATGTCAGTTCAAATGGACAGCAACAATAGATCAAGGCTTTGAAATGTTGAAGAAAAGGATAGTAGAACTACCTACTCTTAGGTTTCCTAACTTCAATCTATTATTTGTGGTGAAATGTGATGCTAGTAAGATAGCCATTGGAGCATTGTTAAGTCAAGAGGGACATCCTGTGGCATTCTTCTCAGAGAAGTTGAATGAGGCCAAATAAAAGTACTCCACCTATGATTTGGAGTTGTATGGAATGGTGAAAGCACTCAAAAATTGGATACATTATCTCCTACCAAGGGAGTTTTTGGTTTACATAGATAACCATGCCCTTAGTTTCTTGAATGGGCAAGAGAAGTTAAATCAAAGGCACCTAAAATTGGTAGAATCTTTGCAAGCATATACATTTGTCATCAGACACAAGTAAGGTGTTAGAAAAAAGGTTGTAGATGCTCTGAGTATGAGGGTGTTGACTATTTAGGAGATACAATTGCAAAGTGTAGGGACGGGTGATCTTAAATACCTCTACAAGGAGGAAAATGATTTCAAGGATGCTTATGAAAAATTTGAGAAGTTCCAACAGGGTTTTAAAGTAGAGTTTACTGATTACATGTTGTAGGAAGGACTATTGTTCAAGGGGAACTTGATGTGCATACCTCAATGCTTAATGAGGGAGAACATAGTCAAGGAGAAACACCAAGGAAGCTTGAGAGGCCACTTTGGAGTGGAAAAGACACTTGAGCAAGTTAATAGGCATTACTATTGGCCTAAGTTATAGTCAGATGTCAGGAAGTTTGTGGAGCAATGTCAGATATGTCAGAGAGCCAAAGGACAAAGTAGCAACACTGGATTGTATGAACCTCTATCCATACCTAAGAGACCTTGGGAGTGCTTGAGTATGGACTTTATATTAGGATTTCCTAAGACACCAAGGGGACATGACAGTGTGTTTGTAGTGGTAAAATGGTTTAGCAAGATGGCACACTTCATTCCATGCAGACAAACAAATGATGCTTCACATATTGTAGGTCTATTCTTCAGAGACATAGTGAGAATCGATGGATTGCTATTAAACATAGTAAGTCATAGGGATAGTAAGTGTGTGGGTCACTTTTGGAGGACTCTTTGGAAGATATTAGGGAAAAAATTGTCTTTCACTTCAGCCTATCACCCTCAGTCAAATGGGAAAAATGAGGTAGTTAATAGGTCTTTAGGCAACCTATTGAGATGCTTGACTAAGCAGCATGGAGAGTCATGGGATCATATTATTGGACAGGAAGAATATATCTATAATGACTCCATTAATAGGAGGACTGGTAAAAGACCATTTGAGATAGTTTATCAGGCTAATTCAAGAAGGACCTTGGAGTTGAGGGATCTCAGTCTATAAGAAAAAAGGAGTGCACAAGGAGAATCCTTTGCAGAGCATATGAAAGAGCTACATGACCAAGTAAAAATGACTTTACAATAGCAAGTTGACAAGTATAAGACCAAGGTAGATAAGACAAGGAGGGATTTGCAATTTAAGGTGGGAGAACTAGTAGTTTCCTACCTTAGGAAGGAAATATTTCCTAAAGGTAAGCCAACCAAGTAACTGATGAAGAAGATAGGAGCATTAAAGATATTGCATAAGTATGGTAAGAATGCATATGAGGTGGAGTTGCCTCCTATTTTGGGCATCTCACCCATTTTAAATGTGTGTGATCTCTATCCCTATAAGGAAATACCCTCAGACACTTGTCAACACACTCTTTAAGATTTGGGGGAAGAATATTGGGTGAGATATTTGCCTACGTCTCACCCTTTGTAGTTGGAAATTATATTGTACTCCAAGGTGATTAAGAAGACTAGGAGGGGTACATAAAAATAGTATCTTGTGAAGTTGAAAGGACTACATGACTCTAAGGCCACTTGGATGACTGAAGCAGATATTATAAAATATGGAGTCATCATTGAAGACCTAACTCAAGGGAATTGAATTTTTTTGTCTCAAGGGAGTATGGTGTAGAGAACCTCCCATTTTGTCTTAAAGATAGGTTAGATGGTGTTTAGGGTTCTTTGGTGTGCTTTTTAATAAGATCCATGAGTGTTGGATCCAAGTTGATTCATCTTTGTTTGTAAGAGAAAAAGTTGCTCATTTTGTTCATAATGTCGTCACATGGTCTAAAAAGTGTAAAATTTAAATTTGTTTTGAGAAAAAAAGGGTTATGGTCTTCTCTAGGATCCTAAGTATCCTAACTAGGGTTTTAGGATGGGTCAACATGCATCAAGTTGACCAAATTGGTAAAAGAGCAAGAAATGCTCAAAAGTTGGTCAAGCAACTTTTGCAACTTTTTGTAAAAAGTTGCAAATGGGAGTTTGGACAGTTGTAACCACCCATGCTCAGGTATTTGAGCATGGATTGATGATTTTTGAAAGTTTAATGGAGTTTTAGTTACAGACCGCACGTGGGAGCAATCTTTTCAGATGGTTTTTTGAGATTTCTTGCAATTTACAATGTTTATGCATCTTTGTACGACTGTGTATGGATTTAATTGAGAAATATGACTCAATGGGAGTGTAGATATTTTTTTTTGATTTCTTTTCCATATTAAATTTTTGTTTCAAGTTCAGTAGGTGTAAAGTTACATTAAGATTTAGGTGACTATGTCTGCAATTTCCAATTGCAGAGTTATAAGAACAAAAATGGCTCTAACCTAAGCATCCACGGTTGAAAATGGATGAAAATAAGTGGGATGATAGTTTAGGGTATATACATAGTGATTTTTCTTTCCTTTTGGTTCTTTAAATTGAACTCCTAGACTTGGAGTGATTCCCTAGGCTGACTGCTTAGAGTATGTGAGTCAGGATAGGGCGAAGAGGGAATTAAATTAGTAGACCCATGATCTTGTATGGAAAACTTAGTTACATGTGTAGAAGCCCTAATATGTCTCATTGAATGATAAAAAGGTTAAAAAAGGTAGAGTGATGTTTGAAGACAAATTGAAGACAATTTACACTGACTGGTCCAAAGGCCTAAAAGATAGGCTAAAAACTAAGGCCTGGAAGTAATTAGGGTTGTGGGTATCTTGGGGAACTATACCTTTGGATTCTTGAAGTTCTAGTTGATATATTTCAGATTAATATGGTCTTACATAAGGTTTTTTGGGGATAATTTGGATCATTGGCATAAAAATAGTGAAAATAGACCTACTAGAAATAGGCCTAATTAGGCCTATCTTGGAATTGTGACAATATAAAGGTGAATAGAGTGACCAGAAGTGTTTTGAACACCTAGAATGGAAAAGAAAGGTCCTATGAACATAATTTAGAGCCTAAGAGATGTGTGGGAAGATCATAAGAAAGGGTTTAGGGTTCTAGAGGAAGATCTAGTGAAGAATCAAGATAATTGATGAAGAATCAAGATAATTGATGAACTAGTTGGACTAGTTGAAATTGTTTGAGTTTTGTTGCTTCATCAACTCAACTATACCTATGAGGAAAGTTGATTAGGAGGTTCTATGAGGCCAATATTGGTGAATATAATATAGAATTTTAGACCATTAGATGGTTTGGGGAAGTGATAACAACTTGGGGTGAAGGAAACACTAGAACTCTAGACCCTTTGCATCACCACCCCCCAAAAATTTGAATGTCCCATTCTACTTCATAAGAAAATTTTATGTTGAATTTGTGCTTGGTCACAAAGTCAATTATTGGAGCATGAGATAGAACTAGGTCATAGGCTTAGGCACTCACTAGGATAGACCAAGGGCACAATAGGTGAAATCCCACACATATGTCCCCCCTCCCAAGATTTCACCACCTCCTACAGTGCAACATCCTGATATTATTGTTGAGGCCGGCTCATAGACTATTCAAGCCATTCAAACCTTGAGTGATCTACTAGTTAGGAAGAGTGTAGAATTTTTTCCTCCTCATGTTGATGGTTCTAGCCCTTCCACATCCTCCATGAGATCACATGTTTGTGTCCTCATACTTTTGTTATGTGCAAGAATATGTGCTTGGGTCCCCTTAATGACAGTAATTTATATAACTATGTCTTTGAGGTGGATGATACTACTGATCACACTACAAGAACTAAAGTACCCCATGGAGATGTGCATCAACAACATATAGAGCCATGGAATCCTACTGTTATGGTAAGAATAAACAGTTAACTTGTTACATTGTATTTAATTTTAAACGTTCATATTTTTAATAGAATTTTCTTATAATGATTCCCCGCTTATGTTTTTTTTTATGTGTTTCATTTATGTCTAGTTGATGACAAAGGAGGAGATGGTACAGGTGGAGGGGTCCACACTTTTGGCCATTTCATTTGGCCTTGACACTTCCATAGTACCTACATTTTAATGTACTCATTGGTTTCCTTTTATTATAATAGTGTATACATGTATTTTCTAATTTGTATGATCATCTTATTACATACTCATGCAGGTTTCACCAATTTCCACTGGGGTCAATGTGAGGGGGTTCAAGTGTTGGGTGTTGACAAGGGGAAGGTAATTAAGTATTTTAGTGATGTGAGTGTTCCAAGGCTTCCTAGCACTTCAACCAAGAGACCTTAGCTTGTCTCTTCTAGGAACCTAATCTCCTCTAGGTCCTGATTGGCTTAGATGATTAGCCAAGTCCAATTCCAACTCTTCTCTATGATTTCTCAACTCATGTGCTTCACCTTGAAAGACTAACACCTTTTAGTTAGTTCAAATCTTCACTTCTTCCACTGCACTTAGAAAGATCTAAGTGCCAACTCCACTCTAGCATTCAAAGATTCATTGCAGGGGTGATCATCATCTTGGAAACATTCCATTTACTTCCATTTGGATGAATTTTGAGGGATCTCACTACCATTTTTTCAGTCGAGACCAAGTTTTTTTCTTCAAGAGGCCTAATTGGGCTTGTTTCCTTGTAGCCTCTTACAGTCTATTTTTCCCAATTCTTTCAAAAATTTCAAAAATAAGTTGAAAAAAAACCCACATCTAGATACCCTTTATCACTTTACAAGAGATTTTGAAGGTTTTAGTTTCCCAAGCCCTCTGTACATAGGGTTCCTACAATCTAGGTCCAATAGGGCTAATAGGCCTAATCTCTAGGACTGTCTGCAACACAGTGCAAAACTTGCTCAAAACTTGGTTGAATGGATTGGTATGAGCTCAATCCTCCTAGCATGTCAAGATATGACCATGCCTTATCTAAAACTACACCTAGTCTATACAGTTCTTCACTACCCTGCAAGATATGCTTACCATTTCATCACCAAATCCCTAACCAGATAGTGTATGCTCGCCTAGGGCTTGGCACTAAAAATAGAAACTTGGCCTTTCATGACTCCTAATCCTAGATATATATATACTAGTGACTCATCTTTCATATCCAACCACTTTCAAGAAAATCCCATGGTTATTTTTCATGGGGGAGCCATGAACTGACTGACTGGTCCGGATAGGACCAGTGGACTCTCTAGATTGAAAACAATTTAACGACGACCTTAGACTAACTCAAAAATAATAGTTCACTAAATGAAAAATGCTTCAAACTATCCTAAGAACACAAAACAACAACTAAGTTGGGACATTCAGTCCATTAGGTATCACTACCACACACAAATGCTCATATTTTCTGAATACAGAGTTGCAAAGCTAATATTCCATATATCCAAACTTGTTACAATGCATAACTACTTACTAAGATTCGATCCTTGGGTAACATTAGATTCCATCTCTATGATTATAGGGACTGTTGGTCAATTCCCCACTCCTTGTTTCAAGGGAATCCTATGTAACCGAGTTGCATGCAACATTTGCAATTATTGCAAATGTTGTCATAGCAACTTTGTAGCAACTTTTGGCATCTTTTCCATTATGCCTCCTCCCTAAGTTTTAGGACCTCTAAACTCTTCATTTTGAGGATCCAAGATCATTTATGTCCTTATGGCATCTCTATGACATCATTGATGTGTTTAAGACACATTGAAGACTCTAACTCATACTCCTAACACTAAGAATTTAAAAACTACTAACAATGGCTAAATTTGGTGACCTTAGTCCTAATGACTAACTCACCTAGCCCACATTGCAATGACCTTCTAAGGTCCAAATTAAACAACCTATCTTGACTTGGCCAATGTCAAGTACAAGCCAAAACATACTATCTATGGAGGTTAGCCTAGGTGTGCTCCTGCACCATCCTCCCCAAAACTAAATGTTCAATCTTCCCTTGGATTGAGGATGCTTGGATCAATCCCCATCTTCTTGAAATCTGATTCTTTTACCCATACTACATCAGCATTGGTTTGACCAAGCTTCTTTATCAACTGTTCTTTGTATTCTTTGGTTCTAGTCTTCTTGTAGATCCTAGTATCTAGTGCACTGTCAGCTCCTGTGACTGTAGCCGGGGTTAATTGGAGATCTTCCACATATCTGATCACTTCCTTGAGACTCTGATCCATGTCTTTCTATGGTCCTTTGTAATGGACTAAGTCTGCAATATTAAAAATAGGCAATAGTCCACTGTCTTCCGGGAGCTCAACTCTGAATGCATTATCACTATACTTAGCTAAGATAGGACAGGGACCTATCCTTCTCATATGAAACTTTTGAGGGACTCCCTTTTGAAGTCTTGATTTTTTGAGATGCACCATGACCATGTCTTCCACATTGAATTGAATTGTTCTCCTACTCTCATCAACCTTGGTTTTATGTTTCAAGCTGTTCTCTGTCAAGGTTTTCTGGACTGTATCATGTATCTCCTACATTGCATAAGAAAAATCATCTGCATATCCACTTGCCTTGACTCCATCCTTCAAGTCTCCCAACTCATAGACTCCTCTAGGATGCAATCCATATACTATCTCAAAGGGGTTCTTCCCTGTTGATATATTGATGGTGTCATTGTAGGCATACTCAGCTTGCCCAATCAATATATCCCATTGTTGTCCATACTCCTTGGTCAAGCACCTTAGTAGATTTTAGAGGCTTCTATTCACCACTTCGGTCTGGCCATTAGTTTGGGGATGGTATGCAGACCCAAAATATAATTTAGTTCCCAATCTTTTCCAAAGAGTCTTCCAAAAATGACTCATAAATTTGGTGTCTCTATCTGACACTATGCTCTTATGTAACCCATCGATTCTTACTATCTCTTTGAAGAAGAGAGAGGCTATTTGGCTGGCATCATTAGTGGTCTTGCATGGCACAAAGTGAGCTATCTTTTTGAATCTCACCACAACTACATATACACTATCTATGCCTTGACTTGTATTGGGTAACCCAACTACAAAATCCATGCTCAAGCATTCCCATGGCCTAGTGGGAATAGGTAGTGGTTGATAAAGGCCTACATTTGAAGAAGTACCTTTTTCTCTTTGACATACAATACAACTTTCCACATACCTCCTAACATCAAGATTCATCCTTGGCCAATAATATAACCTTTGAACAAGTTCTTGGGTCTTAGTGATCCCAAAGTGACCACTCAATGCACCATTGTGCTTTTCTTGGATTAAGTTCTCCCTAATAGACCCTCTAGGGACACACAATTGATTTCCCTTAAACAAAGGTTGCTTTTCAAAGTTTATTCAGCATATTTGCTATGAAAATGATTCTTGTATTATAAATGTCTGCAAAGTCTTCATCATCCGCATATAGATCCTTGAAATGATCTATTCCCATACTCTTCAACTGAATTTCCTAAATTGTGAGAGCTCTTCTATACAATGCATCTGCCACTTTATTGAGGACATCTTTCTTGTGATTGATATTAAAGGTATAAGCTTGTAGGTATTCCACCCATTTCATGTGCTTGTGGCTCAACTTCTCTTGAGAATTCAGAAAACTGAAAGCTTGATTATCCAAGTAGACTATGAACTCCTTGGGGAGTAAATAGTGCCTCCATTTTCTTAAATCCTGAACCAATGCATACATTTCAAGATCATAAGAAGATTGCTTATTTTTTGCTTCACTCAACTTTTCTAAATGAAATGCTACTGGTCTACCCTCTTGGCTTAGGACAGCTCCAATAGCCACATTGCTTGCATCACACTCAATGGTGAAAAGCTTCTCAAAGCTTGGTAAGACTAAAACAAGTTGGGTAGCAATCTTTTCCTTCAACAACACAAAACTCTTTTCAACTTGTTCATTGCATGCAAACTTAGTCTTCATCCCTCCTTTGATTGTGTCCAACATAGGGGCACAAATAGCACTAAACTGTCTTATAAAATTCCTATAATACTGAGCAAGGCCATGAAAAATTCTTACCTCTATTGATGTCCTTGGAGTAGGCCAATTCATGATGGCTTCCAATTTACTTTTGTCCATTTTTAGATTTCCATGAGAGAGAACAAACCCAAGGTACACTAGCTCTGTTTTGATGAACTCACATTTCTCAAAGATGATCATCAACTTTTATTCATGCAACTTCTTGAAGATAGTCTCAAGGTGTTGAAGATGCTCCTCTCTTGTCCTACTATAAATCATTATATCATCAAGATATACTACTACATATTTTCCAATGCAGTCTTTGAGGACCTCATTCATGAGCCTCATGAATGTAGAGGGCACATTAGACAGTCCAAATGGCATAACAAGCCATTCATACAAACCTTCATTGGTTTTGAAGGCTGTCTTCCATTCATCTCCCTCATGTATTCTAATTTGATGATAGAAACTCTTCAATTCTATCTTACTAAAGTACTTAGCTTCACCTTGACAATCCATTAGGTCCTCAATCCTAGGTATGGGGAACCTATACCTAATGTTTATCCTATTTATGGCTCTTGAATTAGTATAAATCCTCCATGTTCCTCCTTTCTTTGGTGCTAGGACAGTAGGTACTACACAAGGGCTAATACTTTTCTTGATAAGGCCTTGGTTAAGGAGTTCTTCTATTTTCCTAGCAATCTCCTCATATTGTTGAGGAGACATCTTGTAAGTTGCCTTATTAGGTAGGGTAGTTCTGGGTATGAAGTCTATCCTATGACTTATGGCTCTTTTAGGGGGTAATGTTGATGGTTGTCCATCACTTACTATGCCTTCATAAGTCTGCAACATGATTTGTATCTCCTTAGGTAGATCTGGCTTCTTGTCTCCTTTTCCTTCATTCTTTTCTCTTGGCCTTAGCACCAATGCTTAGCCAACTCCTTCTCCTTCTTCCATAGCTTCTATGAATTATTTTTCACCCACCATAAGCACATCAGGACCTACTGCCTTCACATCTGCATCTTCTAACAATGATTGGATTTTGAAAGTTACTTTATCCTTTTGAATGTATAGGAGTTCTTCACTCCATCATAGATATCTTGGTGGTAAAATAGCCATGGTCTTCCTATGAGAAAGTGACATGCATCCATGGGTAGCACATCAACTAGAACCTTGTCCTTATATCTCCCTATAGAGAACTCTACCCAAGCTTGCTCGTTGACTAAGACATGATGTCTGTTATTGAGCCATGTGACCTTGTAAGGATGGGTATGAGGTATCCTTGTCATGCCTAGCTTTTTGAATGCTTCTTCTGACATAATTTTTTTAGTAGACCCTGAGTCTACAATGAATCTACATACTTTTCCCATCACCTTACATTTGATTCTAAATAGGGACCTTCTTTTGTTTGGCTCCTCCTTGACTGGCTCCTTGATCAATTTTATCCTCATCATGAGGTTCTCGCCTTCTTCTAAATTTAGTGGTACCTCAGAGTGTGTCTATGCTACATTTTTCTCTTCATGAACTAAATTAGTTCTCTTGTTACCTCTTTGAGAAGTACTACCCTTCTCTAGACACCTATAGGCAGGGTGTCCCATTTGGTTGGAATGATAACATTTCATATTGGCAAAGTAATTGCCTCTTCCTTGTCCACCACTTCTACCTCTAAAATTAGAGTTCCTTCCTCTACCACCTATACTAGAAATTCTCTCTTACTACTCAGTGTACTTGATTTCTCCTTGTGTCCTTGATTCTGAACTTCTTCCACCATAGCCACCTCTTGATCCTCTACTATCCCTTCCTTTACCTCTTCCTTTGGAGGTTTTCTCTTGTTTTCTTTTTCCTTTCTCCTCTATCTTTAAGGCCATTTGGTAACATTGGTGAATGGTTCTAAAGTTCACAAGACTCATGTCTTCTTGAATAGACCACTTGAGTCCATTCAAATATCTAGCTAGTTTGATGCTTTCATCCTCCACCACTTGTGACCTTAAGCACAACTTTTGGAACTCTTCGGTGTATGCTTGGACAACCAAATCTTTCTGTCTAGGTTATGTCTTCTTCTATGTAGCTGAACCTCATAATCATTAGGCAAGTAAGGCTTCTTGAACTTAGTCACCATTCCCTTCCATGAGAATATAGGACTCTTTCCTTCTTTCTCCCTTTTAGTTTGAACAAACTTCCACTAGGTGAGAGCTGATCCTCTCAACCTTGACTTGGCCACACTCACTTTTTGGGCCTCTGTGATATCATCACATTTTAAATGGTTCTCTATACTGACAATCCAATCCACAACTAAATTTGGATCCATTTGTCCACTAAAAAGTGGTACACCCTCCAAAGCTTTGTCACTTAAAGCCTTCAATGCCTTTAAGAAGGATTCTTGGTCACTGACAGGGTTAGAGGTTGGATGTTCCTCTTCTAAATCCACTCCCTTTTCCCTTTCTTCTTCTTCTTCTTCTTTCTGATCTATCTTATCTTTCATCTTCTTAGTTTTGGCTTGGACTTCTCCCAAGAGTTGCTCCATTTGAGACAACCTTTCTCTTAACAACTTGTTGTCTTCTTCTTGCTCTTCTACCTTTTTGGATAACTCAGCATTAGTCACCATGGTTTTATCCTTCTTTTAACTTTGAGGTGTATTATCTCCCACTAATTTAGTAAGCTGAAATATCCACCACAAGCCTGATCTTTAATCAAGCTTTGATACCAATATGATGTGAGTGTTCCAAGGCTTGCTAACACTTCAACCAAGAGACCTTAGCTTGTCTCTTCTAGGAACCTAATCTCCTCTAGGTCCTAATTGGCTTAGATGATTAACTAAGTCCAATTCCAACTCTTCTCTAAGAGTTCTCAACTCATGTGCTTCACCTTGAAAGACTAACACCTTTTAGTTAGTTCAAATCTTCACTTCTTCCACTATACTTAGAAAGATCTAAGTGCCAACTCCACTCTAGCATTCAAAGATTCATTTTAGGGGTTATTATCATCTTGGAAAAATTCAATTTAATTCCATTTGGATCCATTTTGAGGGATCTCACTACAATTTTTCAATCGAGACCAAGTTTTTGTCTTTAAGAGGCCTAATTGGGCTTATTTCCTTGTAGCCTTTTACAGTGTGTTTTTCCCAATTATTTCAAAAATTTCCCAAAGAAGTTGAAAAACCAAACCCACATTCAAATACCTTTTATCACTTTACAAGATATTTTGAAGGTTTTATTTTCCTAAGCCCTTCGTACATAGGGTTCCTACAATCTAGGTCCAATAGGGCTAATAGGCCTAATTTCTAGGACTGTCTGCAACACAGTGCAAAACTTGCTCAAAAATTGGTTGAATGGATTATTATGAGCTTGATCCTCCTAGCATGTTAAGATATGACCATGCCCTATTTGAAACTGCACCTATTCCGTACAGTGCTTCACTGCCCTGCAAGATATGCTTACTGTGTCGTCACCAAATCCCTAACTGGGCAGTGTATGCTCACCTAGGGCTTGGCACTAAAAATAGAAAATCAAACTTTCATGACTCCTAATCCTATATATATACACACTAGTGACTCCCCTTTCATATCCAACCACTTTCAAGAAAATCCCATGGTTAGTTTTCATGGGGGAGCCATGAACTGACTGACTGGTCAGGACAAGACTAGTGGACTCTCTAGATTGAAAACAATTTAACTACGACCTTAGAATAACTCAAAATTACTAGTTCACTGAATGAAAAATACTTCAAAATATCCTAAGAACACAAAACAAAAACTATGTTGGGACATTCAATCCATTAGGTATCACTGTCACATACAAATGCTCGGATTTTTTGAAAACAGGGTTGCAGAGCTAATATTCCATATTTCCAAACTTGTTACAATGCATAACTACTTAGTGATATTTGAGTCTTGGGAAACATTGGAGGCCATATCCATGGTTCTAGGGACTTTTGGTAGATTCCCCACTCCTATTTTCAAGGGAATCCTATGTAACCGAGTTGCATGCAACATTTGCAATTATTGCAAATGTTGTCATAGCAACTTTTGGCATATTTTCCATTATGCCTCCTCCCTAAGTTTTAGGACCTCTAACCTCTTCATTTAAAGGATCCAAGATCATGTATGTCCTTATGGCATCTCTATTACATCATTGATGTGTTTAAGACACATTGAAGACTCTAACTCATACTCCTAACACTAAGAATTTAAAAACTACTAACAATGGCTAAATTTGGTGACCTTAGTCCTAATGACTAACTCACCTAGCCCACATTGCAATGACCTTCTAAGGTCCAAATTAAACAACCTATCTTGACTTGGACAATGTCAAGTACAAGCCAAAACATACTATCTACAGAGGTTAGCCTAGGTGTGTTCCTGCACCATTTAGATTGTTTAAGCATACATGTATACTTTTAACTTGTGCGTACTCATTTTTAATTACATGTTTTATTTGACAAAGGGTGGTGTCTGATGATGTCATGAGATCAGTTTGTCATGATAGAGTCAGAGGCATCTCAATTCACAATGATAGCCCCACATTATGTATATTTCTAAATTTATTTGTGTGTAGTTTACTATCAAGTATATATTTAATATGATCAAGTCATGATTGTATGAAACTTATTTATTTGAATTTTTTAGGTCACCCCTAGTTTGAGTAAGGTACCATACCAAGGGTTTGTATCACTAGTGACCCAACCGACATTTCCTGAAAAAAATTCAACACAGGTAAGTTTTCATGTTAATTTAGTTATATCTAAAATGTGTATTTTCTACCAACAATTTAATATTAAATAGTATAATTAGTACATCAATCTCATGTTCACAAACATATATATAGGTCAGAGTCAACATTGGTGGCATTGTCCCTTCGCTACCAACGACATATATTAGGTCTCTTGACCGCATGAGGAGACATAGAGGTGAGGTACATGAGAGTTCAATTTAAAAAAAATCATTTATTATTGTTGACTATGATTTTAAATTTTTATTTATTATTTATAGAAACCATATAAATTAAGTAATCTAACTTGGTGTTTCACTTTTGTGTTTGAATGCAGGATCCATCAGAGCCAAATATTAGTTCAAAGAGACCTCACTTTGATCATCCACCAGTAGAATAGGATGTCCTAGAAACATTTGTAGTTGAACTTATTATGTTGAGATGCCATATGGCATATTATGAGATGGTGTATGCCATATTGTATCTAGATATGTTGATTTTATAAATTTTTGGAGATGGCATGTACTACATTTTGTACAAAATTATTTCATATATACATATCTACATGTTCATTTCTTATTATTTTATCTTTTTCATGTTTTCTATCTATGTATCATTTCCATATTATATCTTTGGCATGTGTTGTATGTATGTACATATTATTTCCATATTATGTCTTTGTCATGCATTGTATTTATGTATGTATATTGATTTTCATATTATATATTTTCCATGAGTTGTATATATGTATTATTTTCATACTACATCTTCATTCTCCATTAGCCATCTGGTGCACTATACTTTTGAGAGCACCAAAATGTTGATTGCAAGATTCATGGTAGATAGGAGTGCAATTGATTAATGTTTTATCAAATGCATTATGTTATTTAACATTTATTTTACATGTGTTTATTTGAAAGACTCCATTGTTGTGCTGTTGGGATAACTAAACCTTTAATTTGTTTTCAATTTCCTTCATTCATACATGTGGCATGCCCACTGAGACAACCTTTCATCCTTTATATATTTGGCTTTTATTTTATTAATGTTATTATTTTGGTGTTAGACCATGTTTGAATACATCTAAAAGTACTTTTCATGCTCTGTTTATAATCCTTGCAGTCAATGTAATGAAATCTCTTTACATTTTTCAAATAGTTCAACATACTTTGTTTATGCTTGTATATTCCTTTGATTCATTTTATCAAAATAATGTAGAGGCTGGTGGGAAGTAACATTTCTTCATGGTTTAATGACTTCTTCCTTCTTTTCTTGATAAAAAATCCTTCAATCTTCATTCAAAATATCACCTCAGGACCCATCCCACTTCATACACCTATCAGAGGTTAACTTCAGCCTCCTTAGTATCCACTAGACTCTACATCTTGAATCCATCCACATCTTCATACTCCTACCATTCAATCATGCTCCAAACTCCATGTTATGCATCCTTCATTCAATAGGCTTCTGCAACCACAACCATAAGCCTTTCTTTCATATGTGATCCTAACTCCTCGAAGGACCCCAAAACATTTTTTTCACCTATACACCAATCCACAAACTCTTCCTTCAAGACATTCTATCTCCTTCACAAATTTGTCCAGTCATACACTATCCTAGTAGTACAACAACAAGGTTTTTTAAATCTTTTCTCAAAATAGTTCAAAACAAATATTAAACCAATCACATATTTGAATACCCTTTTTCAATCCCATTAACATATCTCAGAACTGACCCCTTGTGTTTTGGACCATCCTACTCAACTTTGCCATTGTCAATGAATTAAGAGGGATAATTTGACCCCTTACCCAAAGAAACTACTAATGCATCTTCAGCTTAGACCTTGAGACTTTCAACAGAGTCATAAAATGACCCCAAACCATGGATTTTGTAACTAATTTGATTATAAGACCTCTCTAAGTGAAAATTCCCTAATTTTCTTCTCAACAACCCCTAAAATCTAGGGCTTGGTCAATGTACAACCTCCCGCCACCATATCCTTAAATAAATGGAGGATACAACATCCTTATACCATCATAACATGGATTCAAACACAAAATCACCCCCTCCAATGGCCAGATCCTCTTCTTCTATAACCATGCACCATGCATGCAACCCTTCAATATTGTCAAACTCACTTATTCATGCATAATCTCTTACAACCAGTCTTCAATCCTGCATTATTCATGTTAGGAAGATATATTACAAGTGTTGATCCATCCCCAAGAAACATTATGTATTAAAAGTGTTGATCCACCCCTCTGCAAACTTGTCAATAAAGTGTTAGGGATAAAAATTATCAAATACTTCTTATTCACCAAAACAATTAGTTGGTATTCCACTCTTCTCTCCATCATTGGTTTCATCACTTCCTTTGTATGCTCACACACTCCTTGTGAGATCTCTATACTTGTGGACACTTCAGCCTTTAAGGTCTTTGCATGATCATCTTCTCTTTCATCTTCATGCCCCTGTCCTAGGCATTCTTCCACTACACCACCCTTCTTTTTCCTTTCATCAACTATGGCATCTAATTTATCCCACAAATCTATCTTGTCTTCAAGACTTGGAACACTAATTTCTTTGCACTTCTCAGAAACTTGTACACTCTCCTTATAATCAACTTCTTGAACTCTCTCAGTGAGTACTCTCTACAGTAGACTCTTCTCTACAATCAGCCTTTTGATAGTCCACACAAACCTTTTCTTCATCTTCTTATGCCCACTAGTGGCTTCTTCCTTCAACTTTTTCTTCAAGAGCTTTTCCTCTTCACTCTCCAAGGTCCTTGTCATCTTTGAGACCTTCAGTAACTCCTAATCCCAATGCCATTCTCCTTGGCATGTAAACATTTCATCTATGGATTCCTTCATAGCTCTATCCTTTCTCTTCTCAAAAGTAATATTTAATGGACACTTGAATTTCCCAACTTGGATTTCTTCATCCATGCACTCCACAACTTCATTAGAAACTTCTCCAATTCCTTTACTCTTCAAGATTCCATTCCACTCCAAAATACCAACACTTCTTGTCACTATCCATGAAATCTCTTTTTCTTTCAAGGGCTGCAACTCAAATCTCCTTCCTCTATCCAAGAATGTGTAAGTGTTCTTTGCTCCATCATGGAGGGTACATTTCCTTATCTTCCATGCTCTCCCAAGGATCAAATGACAATACACTATTGGGATGATGTCACACCATAGACTATCCTCATATGGTCCAATGCTAAAGTGTATTTGTGCTTTCTCTGTCACCTCAACTTGGTCTTCCATAGTAATCTCATGTGCCCTATATGACCTCTTATGTAGTATCCTTGGTAAGTTCAATTTTTGAACCATCTCGAAGGAGATAAAATTTGAAAATACACCATTTGAAACTATGACTTTACAAACTTTGTTCCTTCACTTACAATGTGTCTTGAATATGCATGGCTCCACAATGTATCTGTTATCCAAATCTGCATTGATGATAACCATCTCTTCTATGTCCCTCCGATGTTAGTAAAATTCTCTCAACACTTCATCTACAATTTGATTTCAATAATTTGTAAGTTAAGAATTCAAATATTTGAATCTTAATAGTTACTTAGTTAATTTAGGAGGGAAATGAGTTTTAATGGTTAAATGTAATTGTAATCAAACCAAACCAATTAGAGTTTTTTGATATGATTTCTAGGCACCATATTTGATAGGCCCATGGCAGGCAAGAGACACAGTACAACCCGGTATACAGATTGTACGGACTACACAAGTTTGAGCAATAAAAGTGGTAGTTTTTTTTGCAATTTTTGAATTTTTGAATGTTTCAATGAGTCTAATTCATTGAACATACATTAATGTGTGTTGTAGAACCTCTATAAATCCATTTTCAATTCATTTGTATTGATCTTACATTGAAATTCTCTAACTGTACCTTGACAGAGCATAGTTTTGCATTGGTTTAGAAGAATGGATTGAGATTCATCCCCTTTTTGTAATCAATGTGACTTGGGGATGAATCACACATGTGTATTATATATTTCTAACACTAAATATGAAAGTAAATTCATTAAATGTTCTAGGTGATCACCATTTGATGACTATTATAGGGTTAAGGAACAACGAAATGCTTGCATAGCTATTGTCGTAGCATATTGGGCCTCATGACGAGAACTTTTTATGATTGGTAGAACTTACTTATGATGAAAGGATGGTGAATCCACCTTTGGTTGGTTGTAATTTTTCTTAGAGAGTCCATATTGGAGAAGCCCTAGTTTTGGAGGGTTTAGGAGCCTAATTTGGGGCTTTTGATGTTCCCATGGGTCTAAGACTAATTCCTTTCATATTTGGGTGTGTTAGGACATAATTAACTACTTTCCAAGAGAGGGAGTCTTTGGGTTAAGTTTATGATCTATTTCATTTGTAATTTTGCCCATTTTTATGTATTTTTGACGTCTCAAAGTTGTAACAGCAGGGTATGGTCCAGAAAAACCTAGCTCTTGCTTTGCATATGTTGGCAATATTGATAAAGGGTGTTTGAAAACCCAATTTGTTCACCAAGTGATTTAGAAGTTTTTGGAGTTATGGGTTTTGGAAGGTCGCATATGTCCTAAAATAGTGAACAAAAAATTTCAAGCACTTTGTGCATAATTCATAGAATCTAACTCCACAATTAGTTGATTCCTTCTGAATTTGGTTGAATGAGGTCTCTTTTGGCATTAGAAACCTTGAGTCAATTTGTTGGGTTGAAATCTCATTTTGAGTTAAATTGCACCTTGGGAACACATCGGTCTAACAGGTGCTAGAACATTCTTGATGCTACATGAGCGAAGAAAGGTCTCCCCTAGCATTTACCTAACCAACTAGAGCCAATGGAGCTGATGATTTGGTCCCATGACAAACGGTTTGAAAGATGCACCATTGAGAAACTTTCAACTAAGCAACAATGACATTTTTGCACCAACCAAGATTGGGTCGCCATATGGAATCCAAGTGGAATCTCCCATAACTAAGCCAAGTGCTTGTAGGCCTTCCCAAGATGGTCCTTTTGCACTTCACAAATCTTTGATATCTCTCATGAGGTCTGACATATGGATCTCCAAAAATTGCTTCCAAATTCGGCTTAGTGCACCTTGGGAACACTTTGGTCCGACATGCGCCAAAACATTCTTGATGCTACGCAAGTGATAAAGGTCTCCCCTAGCGTTTAATCAGCTAATTGGAGCTGATGGAGCTGATGATTTGGTCCCATGATGAACGGTTTGAAAGATGCACCATTGAGCAACTTTCAACTAAACAACAATGACAATTTTAGGACCAACCAAGATCGGGTTGCCAAATGGAATCTGAGTGGAATCTCCCAGAATTGAGCCACATGATTGTAGACCTTCCCAAGACAGTCCTTGTGCACTTCACAAATCTTTGATATCTCTCGCAAGGTCTGAGATATGGATCTCCAAAAAGAGCTTCCAAATTTGGCTTAGTGCACCTTGGGAACACTTTGGTCTGACATGCTCTGGAACATTCTTGATGCTACGCAAGTGAAGAAAGGTATCCCCTAGAATTTATACTGCCAAGTGGAGCTGATGGAGCTGACAGTTTGGTCCCATGATGAATGGTTTGAAAGATGCACCATTGAACAACTTTCAACTAAGCAACAATGACACTTTTTGCACGAGTCGAGATCGGGTTTTGAAATGGAATCTGAGTGGAATATCCTAGAACCAAGACACATGCTTGTAGGCCTTCCCAAGACATTCCTTTTGCACTTCATGGATCTTTGATATCTCTCATGAGGTCTGAGATATGGATCAACAAAAATTGGTGCCAAATTTGGCTTAGTGCACCTTGGGAACACTTCGGTCTGACATGCATCGAAACATTGTTGATGGTACACGAGTGAAAAAATTTCTCCCATAGCATTTATCCAGCCAACTCAAGATGATGGAGTTGATGGTTTGGTCCCACGACAAATGATTTGAAAGATGCACCATTGAGCAGCTTTCAACTGAGCAACAATGACACTTTTTTCACCAACTGAGATTGGGTTGCCAAATGGAATCCAAGTAGAATCTCCCAGAATCGAGCCACTTTGTTGTAGGACTTCCCAAGATTATCCTAGGGAACTTCATGGATCTTTGATATCTCTCATGAGGTCCAAGATATGGATCTCCAAAAATCACTTCCAAATTTGGCTTAGTGCACCTTGGGAACACTTCGGTCTGACATGCGCCGGAACATTCTTGATGCTACGGTAGCGAAGAAAGGTCTCCCCTAGAGTTTACTTGGCCAACTGGAGTTAATGAAGCTAACGGTTTGGTCCCACAATGAACAGTTCTTGATGCTCTCAAATTCTTAGTGGTATGTGACTGGAAGAGAAGCATAGACTAGATGCTCGATTCCCCATAACTTTTGATGGGTATTGTTTCAAGAACCAAAAATGGATAAATGATATTATCTCATGTGCTCCAAGGTATCCCAAGTTTTATATTGGTCGAGTTAAAGGTTTGACGGGTACTTCCTTCATTAAGTGCCCCAATTAGCCCTTCCAAGCCAATGTGAGGGTTCCTAATTTAGAGGAGTTGTCCAATGTTTCAAGACTTGTCCTTTTGGGAAAAATGCTGCCCCAACTAGTACTCTTTGATCATAAAATTAATTTCCAAGGACCTTTGGGATATTTGGAAGTAAAACTAGAAAAGATGTTCTATACAAATGAATTTTTCATGTAATTCTGTGACTTTTGGCAATTGTACAGATCTATACAGATGAATGAGGGCTTGAGACCAATTGGAGAAGTTGAGGATTGGAAATAACTTTCATTTACAATAGGATTGGGCTCCATTATAAAGAATTAAGCCTACACCAATCCAGAGATGACATTGATATCTTCATGGTGTAAAAGGTTTAATGCTATAGTTTTTACACTGGAAATCGGTCTACAATGCATTTGGACACACATTGTTTTGATACTATGTGGGATTCAAAGGTGAATGATTGAACACACATTTGCACAAAAAAACCACAATTTATTTAAATCAAATACTTTAATACTTTGAACACATTCAACAAAGCCTTATATTTTATTGTACAAGAATTTATAAGACATCTTATCTAACACATTTGAAACAAAGCCTTGAGAATTTTTTGTCAAATATTTGAATTCTTACATGTATTTCATCATTATACAAGTTTGACTGTACACACCACCTTTTGTACAAAATCATTGTATATCATTGATACAACATATTATGAATAAATATATCAATATTATCAAAAGTTTGAGATATAGAATTTCTCAAAACCTTAGATAAATAACTATATATATTAAAATTTTAAGTGTAATTTCCACTCCAAAAGTGTATAAATTTAACACATGGTACTTGATGACATCTACATTCCAATCCCTGCATTCAGAAGGCACAAGAAAAAATAAGTTTATAGGTCACCAAAAATATTATGAATGTATAAGTAACTAAACGAACCAAAGAACATGACTAGCCAATGCATAGTGAAGTTCACCATCATGAAAGATCTCGGCTAATCAAATGCACACCTCAATCTCCTATATCTATCATATATGTATCCAACTACACTAACAATCCAAATACAAAACCAAGTTTATTGTCTCAAACAAATAAAGTAGAAAACTACAATGAACATGTATTGAACATAACCGTAATGAACATGGAAAACCTTGCAGTGAGTTGCACTTACCTGCTGAAGTGTGCCATAAGGGCCAACTCTCTATTTGAGGTTATTCAATATTGCTTCATGATCAATAGTACTAATAGTCCAAAGTTCCTTTGTCTTTGGTTTTCCTTGATGTTTCAACAACTTAACATTGGCTTCTCTAACAAGGTGTGAATAGATGAGAATGGTTTTGTGATTCTCGTAGTCTTCAAATGTGGGAATACCATTATTTCTAATCATGTATGTGCGCAACCATGTTCCTGCAACAACATGTGATCCTGTTGGATATGCTTTCTCTCTCTCTCTAGGTATTATTGTTATAATATAAATATTAATAAATAATTAATACTAATATTATACTATTATACAATAGAGAAATAAATAATAATATAATACTAATATTTAAATAATTATACAATACTAATGCTATTACCATCTAATATTAATATTAAAATAAATGAAATTTATAATATATAAACTAAAAATATAAAATTGAAAAATTGAAAAAACTTAAATCATAAAATTGAAAAGAGGTTTGAAATCAAAATGTTGTATTTGGGAAGAAGTTATCGGATATACAAAAATATCAGACATCCAATAATATCCTATATTTGATAATATCAGATATACGAATAGGCTTGGTATTTTCTTTGGGTTTTGTCTTTCTAATTCCAAATGTGGATGGTCAACCCAAATGATGTGTTCACCATATTTCCTCTGATCTCCAGACTTTGACAATATAGTTGACGACCTTTTTTCAGCCGAAATTGATAAAACAAAAAGGGTTTCTTAAAGATGTTACTAGTTTTCCATCAATGTAATTCCTGTCAGAATTTGAGTTCAGTAAGTAATTATTACTTTTTTCTAATTGATTTATCTCTAAAGTCTTGATTGACAGACAGATTGAAAAACAACTATAACTTTCAAATGGTTTAACCTTTTTGAAATTAAAAACATGCGTCACATTCTATGCTTCGCCTATTATAAGAAAAAAAAAGTTTGCAATTTTGTAAAGTTTAAAATTAGTTAAGGTGGTCAGACATGGGAGATTTTTTTATTTTGAATAAGTTGTAGCAAAAATTTCATAATTAATTATTTATTTGGTAAAAAAATTACACAAAAATATGCATCACATCCAGGAATGAGTCTACTACTTATATTTAGAATCTTGTTAAAATATATCATCATTTGATTGTGATTAAGGTGGTCAGACATATACGTACTTTTTATCTTTTTCCTAAAATTTTCATACTACTGCATTGAAATATAAAATATTGAACAATTAGATTTTTTTTTTAGACAAGGGCTAGTAGTTTAGAAACTACATTCAATTTCCTACAGATTTTGTTCTTACAAATTTTTCACATAAGGTTTGATAAGATGTTCAAGTTTTTACGTGAAGTTGACTAACCCTAATTTTCTAATTTTTAATTGCCACTTATTATTACACATCACATGGAAGATCCACTAATTCCCCCTGAGGAACTATCTACATGCACTACGAGAGAAATTGAATGGTTGCAAGATTCCATAAATAATCTGACAAGCTCTAGTGTCTATAAGAGCAATGCAATCCATACTTACTAGCTTGATTAGTATTAGAGATGACAATCATGGTACCACTCCCTAGGTCACAGATGTTATAGAGGTCATACTTGAGAGGAAGAGACAAGAGGTTGGCTCTGGTCTTTCTTTTAAGGAGGTACAGACTTTAGTACCTAAAGTGACCCTGAAAAAGGAATCTTTCCCATCTTATGCAGACTTATAGTATGTGAAGGGATATCAGGTTACAAGGTGTCAGGATCCTTCTATATCAGCATTGATATACCCACAGTTTCTAGCTGCTCATGGTCGTTGTCCAAAAAAGGTTCAGGTGTCAATTGGGGTATTGATGTGGTTGTTGATATAGGTGTCGATATTGGTACTGATGTGGGAGGTTCACTAACAGGTCCTTTACCAGTGTCACATGATGATGTAGCATTTGAAGTAGAAGCCATGGCTGCAGTAGCGGTAGTAGTGACTTTAGTGATATTTCTGCTAATGAATGTTTCATCAAAGTCAATAGGAACTGTGACACTGTTATCAATAAGATTTAAGAATATTTCATCACTGTTATGCAAAATTGCCTATTCAACCATTTCCAAGTTGTAGGGGTCTCTAAGGAAGTCATTTACTCGAGTGGGTCTTTCTTCTTGGTCCACTAATTCTATTCCTTCAGCCACTTCCTCGGCTCATACCCCACTTCCATGAAAATATTGTGTGGCAAATGGGTTCTCCTCACGAATAACAGTGTTGAATGTTGTTCGCCTCATGTTTCTAGCTTCGGATCGAGTGACAACCATACAATGGTACAAGAATGGAAGACAAGGAGATGTAAGACATGAAATGGAGCAAAGATATTTGATTGGATTTGATTGATTGATTGATTTGATTTGGATTAAGGATTGATTTGATTGATTGAATGGATAATTGATTTAAAGGTTTTTGAAAAAAAACCTAAGCATGTTAAACCTTATGATGATACAAACACAAAAGGATTTAAAGTAATACATGTTCTACTTGAAGATGGACTTGTGATCTCAAGAAAAATGGGACATCACTAAGGGATTTAAATCACTTGAGATGGACTGATGGTCTATAAGAAATGTTGCGTTTGTCTAAGGATGAAGGTTCGTGATACTTTGATTAAGGTCTTTCAACTTAAAGTTTTGATTGGATTTGATGGTTTGATCTAATGCTCCAAGAGAAGCAAAAATGATGATGGAAGAAATGGAAGAATGATCCAGAAGCTAGGTGTTACCTAATTATATTGTTCAACGGAAAAAAAATCATTGTTGATTGAAAACTTGGCCATGAAATTGCAAGCTTTGTGGTTGTAGAGGATTTTGTCAAGTTTCTCACGATGTTCAATCTCTTGTTTGATGGATGTTGCAATGTGTTGGTATTCCGTGGATTTATGAGTGGTTTCTTTTTTCTCTCTAAGGACTGGAGATGTAGGAAGCTTAACCTTCTTATGCTTCTTAAAATTGGTCATGTCATGGAAAATTTGATTTTGGCCGAATGAATGAATAATCTAAGACAAATGATTCCAGACTTTTGTAGAAGGTCAAATTTTGATTATCTTGGCCAATTTTGAAGCTCACTATTTTGAAGTGGAGATGGCATTCTCAGACACAGTCGATGATATTTGCAGACGACATTCTACGCAGACGGTAATCTATGTAGATGACGAATCCAGAGTGGAGACGACCGACTGTGACTAAGGCAGCATGTTGAAATCCTGGGCAGATTTTTTATCTTTAGTCTGATTTTGGGCAAATTTGTTCAAATGGCAAGAACTGATTTTTAACATAAGAAAACTAGAAAAATAATAGACACATGTCTCAAAACAATCCAACAAGGAACAAAGCAACCTTGAGGGATACCAGTAAATGTGACATTAGGGGATCTTGCTTCAACTTTGTAATATTTCATTTGTGTATGTTCAAATGACTCTTTCAAGCCACTTATATTTTTACTGGGTCTAGCACAACGAAGACATTTCAAATAGTAGCTACCTTAGGAATTTGGCTTCACATGAAATATTATTGGCCTATTTCTTGGTAGTCCTTTAGCTCATACAGCATGTCACCCCCGGAAGGGTGCCCATGTTTTTGCCTTTTGCCAGGTACTGTTGTCATGCTATGAAGATCTCTTTCGCAATACAATACCTTGGGACACATATGATGGGAAACTTGGGGGGAGAATCTTCCCTCCCCTTGCACTATAATAAGTCACCATTCAGAGGTGAATCAGGTAGGCTACTAATTTATAGTTGATAGCAAGGTTTCGTGGCGTCCCCGCAATCGGTTTGTATAGCGTGAGACACTTAAGTCTCTAGTTCAACCATGCTAGTATGCTAAGGATATTCACTCAGTATGGACTACCATTGAACATGACCCACCTGAGCTTGAAGGGATAAAGAGGACCTTTGGGTCACACTTTATTTCTATACCAGCCGAAGGGATTACCATTTTGAGGTTGTTCTCTAAAGGGGAAGCGCTCCCTTTAGACAGGCCTCTCTAGAAGCTTGATTAAACTAAGCTTTCTCTTCACCCAAGATCCACAAAGTTGAGGGGAGAGGATATGACTATAGTTTAATCATGGCATCACATATTTTAAGGGATCTAATCTAATGACAAAATAGCTTGAAAGAAGTGTTAAAAAACACTTCTTCAAACACACCAAAAAGAGTTTATTCCAAATTGAACCTAGTTAAAGCAAAACTATGTGTTTTCTTCCTAAGAAAAAGATACAATAGTGTGATTAAACATACATGTTCAATTATTTTCCCACGCAGCAAGAAGGAAAGCTTGTAAAGGTGTGTTGACTAACTTTAAGTCATTTAAGAGTTATGAAGTTCATTCCCTTAAACATTCAAGATTGGGTGAGGTTCATTTTAAGCAACATTCATTCCAAGGCAAATGGTTAAGCATACAAGTTCATTTAGATAATATTTTAAAATCATTTATGGAACTTTCATGAAACTTGTTAGTAGTTTGAAATTTTAGATTTCTAGATGCTGCCAAGAACACAAAACCCTGAAAAAGTCGCAGACGGTGAATTGTCACAAACGGTGATCTGCACAGACAGTGATCTACGAAAACATCAATAGACCTGCATAGATGGCAAAAGATATATAGTCATATTTTATTAAAAAGAAACAAACTTATTCAAAATGAAAAATAACATTTTTATCAAATCACTCAGCATTTAACCCTTAAAAAAGTTTGTTATCTGTCAGAAACCCGAGAGTTAAAAATGTTGCAAGTTGACAAAAAACAATTTTAAACTACACTTTTTATAAGTTGTTTTGCACAGGCGGAGATGGTGAAGTATCAGCATAGACAGCCAAGTTTCACAGATGGTCGAGAATCAGAGATGACAATCTACAGAAATGACGACTCCAAAACGCAAACAGGTCTGCGTGAAAATTTTTTGAACTGTGAAAAATCTGCAAGAAATGTTAGAAAATAAAGGACATGGGTCCCACTGGGCATGCCAAAATGTATGTGATAAAACCTAACCTGTTGGGAGCATGCTTAGACATGCAAACATTAGAGATATATATCAAATAACTACACTAAACATGTCTCAGAAGAATACTACCAAAAACAACAAGAGATCCATCACAACAACTAATGAGCCAAACAAGTGCACCCAAGCCTTGTTGATTTTCTCTTAGAGAGGTTTGTGGGTGTGCTCACCCAACACAATATCTAAATCCCACTATTTGATTGAAGATGCAAACTAAATAATTTGAAATGAGTGAAGAACTCAAGAAACAAGTATTGAAAACTTGTCTCAAGCCTTCACCATGAATGCAAATGCAAGACTAATACTAAGATGAAGATGCAACAACAAATAAACTAAGATTCATTCACCATGATTACCTAAGATGTGATTTCTAGATTATGTAAAGCATGAACATGAAAATGCACTACAAAATTCAAACATTAAACTAGCATGATAACAATGCATAAAAGGGAGATGATTTTCTCTTGACAAAAGCCTCTATTTATAGAGTTTTTGGAGGAGAGAGAGGGCTTGGATGGGGTGGAGCTCATGTGGAATCTACATAGGTGACACATGAGGGACACATAAGCCATGCAAGAGGCCCACTTTTCTCACACATGTGTGAGCAACTTTGGATGTGATGGGTCAAAGTGTACTTAAAGTACACATGTGAAGGATCTTGTAAGAAGGTGTAAGAGGGTGTAAGAGTTTTGGACCAATGAAACACTTTTGAAAAGTGTAAGAAGGTGTCATTATAGGTGTAAGAAACCTTGTTGGCACCAAATAAGGATTATTTGGAAAAGACAATTTTTGGAAATTTGCTCACACATGTGTGAGCAAATAATTAGGACTAATTGGTGTAGAAATCAAGAAATTAGCTTAATTAACCTTAGTTAATTAATGAATAGGTTTATTTGGTGAGAGTGATGGGAGGTGGGGTAGGATCTAGGTTCAAATAAGCTTAATCTACATTTAAAACTTAGATTAATTTAGTTTAGTAGAATTTAAGTCATGTGAAGGAATAAATAAATTAAAAATTTATTTAAAGGGAATCAATGAGGGATAATGTATTAAATAAGATTTAATACATTAAAAGAGGGTAGTATTTAAATTAAATTCAAATACTAAGGAAAGTGAATCATATTTAATTAAATAAATTTAATTAAATAGATAGGAGAATATAACAAATATAATTAATTAAAATTAACTATAATGTTATGGGAATATTAATTAAATTAATATAAGGACGATCATCTACAACCACCTCCATTTGACCATCAGTCTGAGGATGGTATGCTGATCCAAAAGAAAGGTTTGTACCCAACCTATTCCATAATATTTTACAAAAATGGCTCATGAACTTAACATCCCTATCAGATACAATGCTTAAGGGTAGTCCATGAATCCTTACAACTTCTTTGAAGAATAGATAAGCTATGTGACTAGCATCACTAGTAGTTTTGCATGGAATGAAATGCCCCATCTTGCTAAATTTGTCAACTACTACATATATACTATCATAGCCTTGCTTATTCTTTGGTAGACCCACTATGAAGTCCATGCTCACACACTCCCAAGGTCTATTTGGGACAGGTAAGGGTTGATATAAGCCTGCATTGCTGCTACCTCCCTTTGCCTTCATGCATACTACACACTGTTCCACATATTTAGTGACATCCTTTGTCAATTTAGGCCAATGATAGAACCTTTTTACTAACTCCAAGGTCTTTTTTACCCCAAAGTGTCCACTCATAGATCCATTATGATTTTCTTCTATGAGATCCATCCTCATAGAACCCCTTGGCACACATAACTTATTTCCTCTGAATAACAGTCCATTATGCAATGTGAACTAGGAGAATTTTCTATCGAAGTGGTTCTAAAAATCATGGCACACTTGATATGCCTCTCCATAGTCTTCATCTGCTTGATAGAGGTCCTTAAAACTCTCTATGCCTATACCGTTCAACTGAACTTCTTGAACTGTCAAAATTCTCCTACTTAGTGCATCAGCAACTTTGTTCAACTAACCCTTCTTATGCTTGATGGTGAATGTAAAGGCTTGGAGATATTCCATCCATTTTAGATGCCTATTACTCAACTTCTCTCTTGTATTGATTTAGCTAAGGGCCAGATTGTCAGTAACCACCAAAAATTCCTTAGGTAAAAGATAGTGTCTCCACTTTCTTAATGACTGCACTAGAGCATATAATTATAGCTCATAAGAAGAGTATTTCTTCTTAGCTTCATTCAGCTTCTCACTAAAGAAGGCCACTGGTCTGCCCTCTTGAATTAACACACCTCCTACTGGTATGCCACTTGCATCACATTCAATAGTGAATAACTTATTGAAACTAGGCAATGTTAAGACAGGTTGTGTAGCTACTTACCTTTTCAACATCTCAAATGACTTCCTAGCTTCTAATTTCCATTTAAACTTAGCTTTACTTCCACCCTTAATAGTTTCCAACAATGGTGCACATATACCACTGAAATTCCTAATGAACTTCCTATAAAATTAAGCTAGGCCATGGAAACTCCTTACCTGAGTTGTTGATGTAGGTGGTGGCTAATTTAGTATAGCTAACACCTTGTCTTGGTCCATCTTCAAAGATCCCTTAGATACCACAATTCCCAAGTAGACAAGCTCTTGCTTCAGAAACTCACACTTTTCCAAATTAATGGCTAGTTTCTCTTCATGCAACTTCTTCAATGCTGATTCAACATGCTTAATGTGATCTTCCCTTGTTCTTTTATAGACCAATATTTCATCAAGATAGACAACTACAAACTTACCTATGAAGTCCTTAAGAACTTGATTCATGAGCCTCATGAATGTGCTAGGAGCATTGGCTAGGCCAAATGGCATCACAAGCCACTCATACAACCCATGAGTTTTTTTGAATGCTGTCTTCCACTCATCTCCCTCCTTAACCCTTATTTGATGGTAACCACTTTTCAAATCCAATTTGGTAAAGCACATTTCCCATCCGAGACAATCCATAAGGTACTCTATCCTTGGTATTGGGAACCTGTATTTTATGGTGATTATGTTAATTGCCCTTGAATCAGTACATAGCCTCCATTTTCCACCTTTCTTTGATGCTAACACCACAGGGACTACACATGGGTTGATACTCTTTTTAATCAAGCCTTGGTCCATTAATTCTTGGACTTGTCTAGCTACCTCTAAATTTTTATCAGGGGTTAGCTTATAAGCTACTTTATTAGGCAAGGAGGTACCAGGTATGAATTCAATTTGATGACTAATCAATCTCTTAGGAGGCAAAGTTGTAGGAGTCCCATCACTGACTATGTCACTGTATTTGTCAAGTAGAGTCTGAATCCCCTTGGGTACTATCTCCTTAATTGTCTTCTCTTCCTCCTTGGGCTTTAAAAAAATGGCATACCCTACATTTTCCTCTTCCTTAATGTCTCTTATAAACTCCTTTCCACTGCAAAATAACACAATAGGAGTCTTAGACTATGGATCTTCATCCTACAACAAAGATTGTATTTTGAATGTTTTTCCATTATTCTTAAAACATATGGAATTCTCCTTTCCATGATACACTACCTCTCTATCATATTGCCAGGGTCTTCCTAGCAATAAGAGGCAAGCATCCATTGGGAGGATGTCACAAAGTAACTTATCCTTGTAGCCTGCTATAGATAATTCTACCCATGTTTTCTCATTTACTAACACACTTTGTCCCTTATTAAGCCAAGTCACCTTGTAAGGGTTCACATGGGGTATCTTGGTTAATTTTAGCTTAGTAACTACCTCTTCTGATATTATATTATCAGTAGATCTAGAGTCTACTATCACCTTGCAGACTTTCCAAAGGATCTTACATCTGATCCTAAACAATGCCCTCCTTTGCTTAGGCTCATCCTTCACTGGATGCCTGATTAATACCCTTCTAAACATCAAATTCTCACCCATCTCAGATTCTATATAATCAACATCAGGTGCCTTGACAATAGAAGTGTCTTCTTGAATATAAGCTACTCTCTTGTCACTATTAGATGCAGTAGGCTTGTTAGGACACCTATATGCTAGATGACCAGTCTGTCCATAATTGTAGCACTTAATATTTTCAAAATAAGAGTTGATTCTACCTACTCTTCCCCTATTGGGTCCACTTTGATTACCTCTACCTCTTCCATAACCACCTCTTGGTGTGGATTCATTGGTGTGCTCTGTTAATCTATTTTCACCTTGATTTATTTGTTCACTGTTGCTGCCTTGGTAACCTCCTCTCTATCCTCTTTGGTCTCTCCCTCTACCTCTGCCCTTTAGATTAGATTCACTCTTCTTTCTATTCTTCTCTTCAACCTTGAGAGCCAGCTGTTGACATCTCTGAATAGTAGTGGGGGTCCACAAGCTAATCTTTTCTTGGATGTTCCATTTCAACCCACCTAGATACCTAGCCACTCTGATTGGATCTTCTTCTTGTTTCTTTGACCTAAGATAGAGTCTTTGAAACTCCTCATTATAGGAGGCTACATCCATATCTTTCTACTTCAATCCTTGTCTCCTTCTATAGAGTTGGATCTCATAGTCTTCTGGTAAAAATTTCTCTTTCATTTTAGTTACCATTGCTTGCCAATTTTCTATAGGTTGCTTCCCAAGTCTAACTCTTTCATCTTGCAGATATTTCCACCATGTTAGGGCTGATCCCCTAAGCCTTGACTTAGCCACCTTAACCTTTTGTGCATCTGTAATTCCTTCACACTCGAAGTGATTCTCCATTCCTTCAATCCACTCCAACATTGTTTCAATGTCCATTTTCCCACTAAACAATGGGATTCCTTCTAAGGATTTACCACCCAATGCTTTGATGGCTTTCAAGAATGGTTCCTGCTCCATCACAAGGTCTAGTTTAGGGATAATATCATCCCCTTCAACCTTCTGCTTCCCTCTATCACTTTTTTCGCCTTCTCTACCTTGGTCTCTTGCATCCACTACTTCTTGTAGTTTTTGCTTCATCTCTGCTAGGGCCTCTTCAAGGATTCTATTCCTCTCCTTTTTCTCATCCATTTCCCTAGACAACTTTTCATTTTTAACAATGTCTGTGTAGCCACAAGATTCCACCTCTGACATATATAATCCCAAATCTTTGGTGGCTCTGATACCACTCTGATGTAACACACCTAGGCTTTCTCTATACCCTATCCTCCTCTAGGGTCTCCTTAGGCCAATTCAATGACCTAGTAGGGTTATATGCTCAACCCTACTCTCCTTAGGTATCTTCACACAAGATCCTAACCTTTCACCTAGTGTACACCAATAGTACTATTCAAAAAATTACTCCATTCTGCAACATACACTAATTAGGACTTCCCTAGCCACAATCTTCAAGAATTGCCTCAATTCCTCTTAGGACTTAACTCCATGGTAGGATAGGTCATCAATACCTCCACTAATTCAATTTTAACCCCTGCATACACCATGCAAAAACACATAACAATCGAGTGCTTCACAATGCACCTTTCTCACCCCAAATAGGGCTACAAGCCAATTAGGCCTTTTTCTTGCTAATTTTAAAATAACTTCAAATTTTCTCAGACAAGCCTCCAAAATGGTTTAGGATTCAAACACCCTTTATCAATAAATTTTAGATTTTCAAGGTCTCCAATCCTCAAGCTTTCCGTACAACCCTTCCTACTATCATGCCTAGAAATCAGGGTTTTATGGCTTTTTGACCGTCTGAACACAAAAGTGTTCTTTCAATCCACCAAAAAACACCTCCAACCTTCTCCTTCAAATTTGGCATCTTAGATACATTACTCTCTCCCTCTATGAGCTCTAGTTGAAGCTACCAATGCATTCAACCCTCCTTGCATCACTTGCAATGTTTCTCAGTCCCTAGCCATGCACAACAGGCTCACCTAGGGCATCATTGCAAAAATAGAAAAACTAATTTCTTGGGCCCCTCCTATAAAAATAATGTACATGGAGTCTCCTCACCCATGCCAAGAGCCTGTATAGAATCTATGGTGGCAAGTTGAGTTAAGACCCCATTTGTCCAACCTGCTTGGTTCAGACCAACGATAGGGTAAAAGATAAAGAATTTAACAAAACCAATATAAAAACTACAAATTTGTGAAATAAATCCACACATAATCTCAAATTAACCTACTCTACATTAATCAATGGATGCAGACTAAGATCTAATCCATCTACCTACTGAAAATAAGAAAACACACTGAATTTGCTCTGAAAATGAACATACAGAAAATATTGTATTTTCAAAATGTTCACCAACCATGCTTACAGGTTGAGGGAGGCCTCTTATACTTGTTCCCATCCTTAATCCAATTGTTTTAGAAAGTTACAATAACCATTTCATCGAAAATGCTCTTCTTGCACAATTGTTGTCAATGTTGTCAAATGACAACATTGACAATTTTGACAACTTTCCACAATTTTAGGAAATTCATTCTAAACTTTGTTCTAAGACCATGAACACATCATAATAGAATTATGTAGACCCTTCTTACCTCTCTTAGGTCCTAAAACACTCTTTTTATAAATTTGACCCCTATGTGCTTAGTTTACACCATTGCCACAACATTGGCAATTAGGGTCCAAATTGGCACTTGTTTCCTAAAAGACCAAACAAACTTGAAAAGACCTTCCCTAAAGACATAACACACACCTTAGGACACCTCTAGTCATATTATTCAACTAGTGGTTTGGCTAGAACCACTACAAGCCAAAATAACTCTAGAAACCCTAGGTTACGTAAGAGCCTTACCTAGGTGCTCTTGCACCACTTAGCATTCAAGTTTATAGGGAAAGGAAGACTACGTGGCATACTTTGCATTCTGGTTAATAACTCTTTAGTTAGCTAGAGAATGGGTGATATGTATACAATAAATGTGTTTTCATACTTTTCTTTAATACTAAAATATTTCATGGGTGTTGAAGGGTGATCCCATAATAGTGGGTTATACTTTTTTGCCTAAACAGACATTGAAGTCTACATTTTGATAAAAACTTTCAGGTTCAGATGCATATTGTCATTAAACTGTTTGAAATCTAAAGATGAAGTAAACTAGAGTCTTTTAGGATTTTTTGTCTAGATTCTAAATATATTTTTTACTTTTTTTTTTAATTAATTTGAATGGTTTTTTTTTTTCTCCCACGAAAACTGCTATGTTGCTGAAAACGTCATTTTCAAAAAGTTACATTGACTTCATAGAGAATAACTTTTTTTCCAAAATACATATCAATGCAATTCTTTCAAATTTTTTAACATCCATACGGAGGGCATGCAATTGGTTTGATGACTTTATCATGATTATTTCATATTTTATGAACGTTTGAAGTAGAGTAAACCGTAATTTTGACATACCTTGACTGCAAAGCTTATAACTTGTTCTGCATTTATCAAAATTCAATTTTTTTTTATAGAAAGTAGAATCAAAACTGGAGGGCACTGTTATTTTTCAATTTTTTTTTCTTTTTTCTACTATTTTTCATTGAACGTCAAAGTTGGAGGTTTGTTTTGGATAAAAAACCTACATTTGATGCACGCCAAAAAAGATAGACCTAATTAACTAAAAAAAATTCAAATCTATATTCATTAGAAAGCTCATTCTAATTACTTGTGATATGCAAAAGGACGTTTCCCTATTCATCCATTTGAGCCCCACACTTGAGCTCCGAATCCATGAAAACTGCATATTTTTGTTAGCCTCTACAAATGACCTCTAATTAGAGGGTTTCGATAGAAAGTAGTTTCGATCGAAACTATTTAGTTTTGATTGAAACAACCTTCTATCGAAAGTAATTTCATGATTTGACTTCTTTTTGGCACTTTTGAAAGTAATTTAGTACTTTCGATCGAAAGTAACTTACGATCGAAAGCACTACTTTTTGGTACTTTCAATTGTAAGTTACTCACTTACGATCGAAAGTATTTGTCAATTCCGATCGAAAGTAAGTTTTAATTTTTCTTTGGTCACACTTGTCGGGGCGAATTCCTTCTTTCAAAAAAGTGTAACCCACTATTGTGGGTTCACCTTGAAAATAAATTTTATTAATGTAGGAAATAATAGCCAAGGCACCCCGATAATCTTGAGGAATTGCCTATGCAGTATTAAAGGAATAAGATAGTTTTAAAAATTTAATAATTAAAATCAAAATTATAATATAATTATTTATAAATTTAATAATTGTATTTAAAATCAAAATATAATGATATGTTGAAGATTTATTTGTATAGAGATATTCAAATAGTTGTTGTAAGGATGATGTGGGATGATGTTGACGAGCTTCAAGTCTTCTGAATCTTTAAATTAAACTTACAAAGTTGTGGTTTCATAAAAATATTCAAGGTGATGTTTGAGGTTTTTTTGAGCATTCTAAAGTGGGTGATTCCATGAATTTTGTAGTACACTTTAAGTTGACCTCACAATTTATTCTCTTGTTTTATTTAGTTGATATTATAAAAGATTTGAATTTAACAATTTTAGATGGTCACTACATGGAATTTGTCATTACACAAGTGTCTATTATTTTTCATATTCAATTTAACAAAGTAATTAAAAAATATTAATTTTTAGGAATTGAAAATCTTTAGATGATTGAAGAAAAAATTTCAGAAAATTTATAAGTTATAGAAACTTGTCTAGGTTAGAGAGAAAAATTTCTAGCCTGGCCCCAACAACAACAAAAAATAAACGGCCTATAGAGCAATGTTTTTAACTAGAGTAAGTATATCTTTATTTCAATATTAAGGTTTTCTGTTCCATTAGAAAATAATTTCTAGTAGGTGAGATTATAAATTCTCACTATGCCAAATTAGTTATCAAGATTATTTTAAAATATTAAAACAAAAAAAATTGAATACCATTGAATCAATATATTATTGGGAGGGAAAAGATTGTTCATGTGTCAATGCTTTATAGTATTTTGACTTTCAATATTATGAATAGATACAAATATAAGATGTACTATCATAAATTCCAACATATGTTTTTTGTAATTTATTTGGACTAGAAAAGATGGTTAATTTCTTTCACTTTTCTAGGTTATTATCCATATAATTGCATACAACTTTAGTAGAATGTTATTATATGATTCCCCTCATTTATCCCAAAATTTTATAGCTATAATTGGTTAATTAGGTTTTGCAACTTTTATAATTTTTAATATTTACCATGACAATCACTATTTATCACATGCTTTAAATTTTTTGTAATTTATTTTTACTAGAAAAGATAGTTAATTTCTTTCACTTTTCTAGGTTGTTCTATATATAATTGCATACAATTTTAGTAGAGTATTTTTATACGATTCTTCTCATTTATCCCAATATTTTATAGTTAATATTGATTAATTTTAAATATTTACCATAATAATTACTATTTATCACAAGTTCTACATGTAAAAGTAATAATAATAAATAAACATAATTGTTCTTTATAGAACAATATGATTCCTCACATGATACTCTTCTCAAAAGTTAGATTATTGAGTATAGTTCCAAAGATTAGTTATCCTTGAGAGAATATATATATATATATATATATAAGACCAAAGCCATAGATAATATTAATTAATTTTAAAAAGATTATATAAATGCTCCATTCACTATGGGCACCGGTAGGAAAGAATGGACCGAAGCAAACCGTCAGTCCTTCCTGACACTTTTTAGTCTAGATCATATAATTCAGATAGTTACATAACAACCTATGATAGGTTGCAGTTACAAATATACAATTCCTTTCTTTTCTCTCATTGGAAGTAGTGAAATACATCCAGGATATCCCATATATCAAGTAAATCTCTTATATCAATACAATAAAGGGGATTATAAGAGATTTAATAATATTTTAGTCTGAGAGGTAAAACCGTTCCTCTGACTTGACAAAATATTATTGCTATGTCAGAAGACTTAGCCCGTCATTCCTTTATTCTTTGAGTAGAGAGTGTCTCTTTGTCTACCCCTAAATAATCAACCACATATAGCCCACTACCATCTTTCTCTAATCATATTGTTAGACAATAAGGAAACATATGCTATATCTAAAAAACAAGCGTAATCGAAAAGCATTTAGTAGTGAAATAATCAAATAAAATATTTCTGCGTCCTTTACCTAATTATCTTGTTACCCTTAGAAAATAGGAAGATTTATTTATAACACCAATGCATGTACTCCATAATTGATTGGTGTATTAAACATTATTGTCTCTATAATTTACTTACTAACCCCCTATAGGTGATACCCGATTAATTGCATTATATTAAATCTCCTTAAATATTTCTTAACCTGTGACTTTTAAGCTAGACTTATCAAGCCCTTTCTATATACTTGACTATGAACTGAATGCATTTTTCCACTAATTGTCCAAGATCACTAATCCAGTTTATTAGTTCTGATAAATTCATTAACTTTCCAACAATTCCTATATTCCAAAAAACTAATTCATTCATATATTGCAAGGGTCATTAGAACTATTAATCATCCAAGTTACTGTCATTTTAAGATGAGTAATTTCATTCCTCGAAGATCTTGAAAATAAGTTATGCATTCTGTTATGGTCCCTACCTTCAAGTTTCCAAATTGTTAAATGTCCCATATTCATGTTCCAAAATATTCATTACTAGATTTACCCTATATCACCAGATTGTTAGATTGGATCGTAAATAATGGTAACTTATTATGTTCTATTCTAAGATAGCAATCACTTGAAAAAGATATAAAACTATCCTTTGTTTGGATTACTTGGTTGAAAGAAGCAAGATTATCCTTTCATCATTTATTATCTCTGTTGATCTTATAATAGCTATAGATGCCAAATTGAGATAAAAATTTAACTGCAAAAGCCTAAAGGAAATTAAAACTAAAGATAGTAGAGTATTTATTTTTCGATTCTGAGTTACCGAATAATTTGTATCATAGAAAGTAATTTGTATCATAGAAAGTATGAAGTGAAAACTAATACTACTCAACTTATAAAAATGATATTGTAGATACTACTTTTATTCACCTAAAATCCTCTATCAGCAAACTAGCCTTTCCTTTTTTCTCTTGTTTTAGTAGCATCTACCTTCTCAAAGTCCTCATTTTCCTCTGAGTAGATGGAAATGATAGGGGAGTCAGTAGTGTACATAGTTGTAGAGGTAGGAGTTAGGGAAAGGCAAGTAGCTATTTTTAGAACCAAGCCCTAGGCGAGCATGCACTGTCCGGTTAGTGTTTTGGTGAAGAAATAGTGAGCATTCATATGCAGGGGAAGATAGAATCGCATGGTATAAGTACATGATAAGTTAGAGTTTTGTGTTACCTTGATATACTGAGTTGGTCGAGTTCATACCAATCAGTGGAGACAAGTTTTGGACAAGTTTAGCATAGTGTTGCAAACTGTCCTAGTTTTTAGGCCTATTAGCCCTATAAGACCTAGTTTGTAGGAACCCTATGTATGGAGGGATACTGAACTTAAAACCTTAAAAATTTCTTTTAAGGTGATAAAGGGTATTTGGATATGGTCTTATATTTTCAAGTTCTTTGGAAAATTTTGAAGTTAATTGGGAAAAACACCCTGGAAAGGGCTACAAGGAATTAGGCCTCCTTAAGCCAAAAGTGTGAACTCGATTACAAAGAATGAAGAGATCCCTCAAGATGGTTTCCAAATTAATCAATTGTGATGTCTACATGTTGATGGAAACCCCTGCAATTGAATCAAGAATGTTAGAGTGAAAATTGGCATTTAGACTCTTCTAAGTGTGAGTAGGAGAACTGGTGAAGTGAAGTAATCATAAGGTGTTAGTCTTTCAAAGGGTGAAGCACAAGTGGAGACTCTTAGAGAAGAGTAGGATTAGGACTTATTTAATGATCTAAGGCTAATAAGGACCTAGAGGAGATTAGGATCCTTGAAGAAGACAAAGAAGATCTTCTTAGTAGATTGTGTAAGCAACCCCATTGGAACACTTACATCATATTGGTATCAGAGCTTGATTAAAGATCAAGATTGTGATGGATGTTTTAGCCTACTGAATCAGTGGGAGAGAATACACCTGGAGGATTAGCAAAAGATAGAGTCATGGTTACTAATGCTGAGTTAGCCAAAAAGGTGGAAGAACAAGAAGAAGACAACAAGTCATTAAGAGAAAGATTGTCTCAAATAGAGCAACTCTTGGGAGAAGTCCAAGACAAAGATGAGAAGATGAAGGATGAGATTGACCAGAAAGAAGAAGAAGAAGAAAGAAAGGGAGAAAGGGGTGGATATAGAAGAAGAAGCTCCAACCCCTAATCCTGTCAGTGATCAAGAACCCTTCTTAAAGGCATTGAAGGCTTTGAGTGGTAAAGCTTTGGAGGGTGTGCCACTATTTAGTGGACAAATGGATCCAGATTCAGTAGTGGATTGGATAGACAATGTAGAGAACCATTTTGAATGTGATGGTATCACAGAGGCACAAAAAGTGTATGTGGCCAAGTCAAGATTGAGAGGTTTAGCTCTCACATGGTGGAAGTTTATTCAAACTGAAAGAGAGAAAGAAGGAAAGATTCCTATAGCTACATGGAAGGGCATGGTGACTAAGATGAAGTAGACCTTTTTGCCTAATGATTATGAAGTGTAGCTACATAGCAAGAGACATAATCTCAGACAAAAAGACTTAGATGTTCAAGACTACACTGAAGAGTTCCAAAAGGTGTGTCTACGGTCACAAGTGGTTGAAGATGAAAGCATCAAGATAGCTAGGTATTTGAATGGACTTAAATGGTCTATTCAAGAAGACATGAGTCTAGTGAACTTCAAAACCATCTGCCAATGCTATCAAATGGCCTTGAAGATAGAAGAAAAAGGCAAGAGGAAACAAGAACAAAGTTCTAAAGGAAGAGGTAGAGGA
>MU223265.1:314274-345892 GCA_018584345.1 Thuja plicata
GGAGAAGTCAAATACAATGAGCAGAAAGAAGCAAGTTCTAGTAGAGGTGGTAGAGGAAGGAACTCCAATTTCAGAGGTAGAAGTGGTGGACAAGGAAGAGGCAATTACTTTGCCAATATGAAATGTTACCATTATAACCAAATGGGACACCTTGCCTATAGGTGTCCAGAGAAGATTAGTACTTCTAAAGGATGTAACAAGAGGACTAATCTGGTCCAAGAAGACAAAAGTGTAGTTGATAAACACCTTGAGGTGCCATTAAACTCAAAGGAAGGTGAGAACCTCATGATGAGTAGAACATTGATCAAGGAGCCAATCAAGGAGGAGCCAAGCCAAAGGAGTTCTTTGTTTAGGATCAAATGTAAGGTGATGGGTAAAGTATGTAGGGTTATCATAGAATCAAGGTCTACTGATAATATTGTTTCAGAGGAAATATTCAGCAAGTTAGGTATGACAAGGATACCTCATACTCATCCCTACAAGGTAACATGGCTCAATAAGGGACAACATGTCTTAGTGAATGAGAAAGCATGGGTGGAGTTCTCTATAGGGAGATATAAGCACAAGGTACTATGTGATGTACTACCCATGGATGCATGTCACTTGCTCCTAGGTAGGCCATGGAAATTTGACCGCCAAGATATTCATGATGGAGTGAAGAACTCCTATACTTTCAAGAAGGATAACATGACTTTCAAAATTCAGTCATTGTTAGAAGATGTAGAGGTGAAGACAACTGGTCCCAATGTACTAATGGTGAGTGAGAAAGAATTATTGGAGGCCATTAAAGAAGGAGAAGAAGTTGGTTTTTCTCTAGTGTTGAAGCCCAAGGAAGAGGAATACAAAACAGTGAAGAGGACAGAGCTGCCACAAGAGATACAAGAAATGTTGCAGAAATATAAAGGCATTATAAGTGATGGATAGCCATCAACCTTACCCCTATAAGACCCATAAGCCATAAGATTGACTTTATTCCTGGAGCTACCCTACCCAATAAGGAAGCCTACAAGATGACACCTCAACAGAATGAGGAAATAGCTAGGCAAGTTCAAGAGTTACTAGAACAAGGTCTTATATGGAAGAGTATTAGTCCTTGTGTTGTACCCACAGTCCTAGCCCCTAAGAAAGGAGGTACTTGGAGATTGTGTGTTGACTCTAGAGCCATAAATAGGATCACTATCAGATATAGGTTTCCTATCCCTAGGATAGAAGACTTGATGGATTGTTTAGGAGGTGCAAGGCACTTCACCAAGATAGATTTAAAAAGTGACTATCACCAAATAAGGGTGAATGAAGGAGATGAGTGGAAGACAGCCTTCAAGACCAGTGAAGGGTTGTATGAATGGCTAGTCATGCCATTTGGCTTATCAAATGCTCCATCAACTTTTATGAGGTTGATGAATGTAGTACTTAAAGACCACATTGGCAAGTTTGTAGTGGTATACTTGGATGATATACTCATCTTTAGTAAGACAAGAGAGGAACATCTCAAGCATGTGGAAGTAGTACTTAAGAGGCTACATGAAGAGAAGTTAATGATTAACTTGGAGAAATGTGAGTTGATTAAAACAGAGCTAGTGTACCTAGGATTTGTTCTATCTCATGGTAATCTGAAAATGGACAAGAGTAAGGTAGAAGCCATTATGAATTGGCCTACTCCAAGGACAGAAACAGAGGTAAGGAGTTTTCATGGCCTTGCTTAGTATTATAGGAAGTTCATAAGGCAATTTAGTGTTATTTGTGCTCCAATGTTGGATACAATAAAAGGAGGAATGAAGATCAAGTTCATGTGGAATGAACAAGCCAAAAAAAGCTTTGAGTTGTTGAAAGAAAAGATTGCTACCCAACCAGTATTGTTCTTGCCAAGCTTTGAGGAGCTTTTCAAAATTGAATGTGATGCAAGCAACATAGCCATTGGGGCTTTCCTAAGCCAAGAGGGTAGACCAGTAGCATTTCACTCTAAGAAGTTGAGTGAAGAAAAGAAGAAGTATTCTTCTTATGACCTTGAGTTGTATCCATTGGTTCAAGCCTTGAGAAATTGGAGGCACTACTTGCTGCCCAAAGAGTTCATTGTTTATTCAGATAATCAAGCCTTAAGTTTTTTGAATTCTCAAGAGAAGTTGAGCCACAAGCACATGAAGTGGGTTGAGTACCTACAAGCTTACACCTTTAACATCAAACATAAGAAAGGTGTCCTAAATAAAATTTCTAATGCATTTTCAAGAAGAGCTCTTACCATCCAAGAGATTCAGTTGAAGAGCATGGGAATAGATCACTTCAAGGATCTATATGCTGAAGATGAGGACTTTGCAGACATTTACAAGGTATGTGCTGAATACAAGAACCATTTCCATAGTGATTATGTTGAATATACTTTGCAAAGTAACCTCTTGTTTAAAGGCAATAAGCTATGTGTCCCTAGAGGTTCCATTAGGGAGAACATTATTCAAGAGAAGCACAATGGTGCATTGAGTGGTCACTTTGGGATTAAAAAGACACAAGAACTAGTTCAAAGGTTCTACTATTGGCCGAGGATGAATATTGATGTCAAGAGGTATGTGGAGAGTTGTATTGTGTGTCAAAGAGGCAAGGGTACTTCATCAAATGTTGGCCCTTATCAGCCCCTACCTATTCCCACTAGACCATGGGATTGCTTGAGCATGGATTTTTTAGTTGGGTTACTCAAAACAAGACAAGGTATGGATAGTGTGTATGTAGTTGTGGATAGGTTTAGCAAAATGGCTCACTTTGTGCCATGCAAGACCACTAATGATGCCAGCCCAATAGCATCTCTATTCTTCAAAGAGATAGTAAGAATCCATGGGTTACCTCAGAGCATTGTGTCTGATAGAGACACCAAATTTATGAGTTATTTTTGGAAGACTCTTTGGCAAAGACTAGGCACTAATTTATCCTTTGGATCTACCTACCATCCTCAAATTGATGGAAAAACTGAAGTGGTGAATAGAAGCCTTGGAAATCTGCTGAGATGCTTGACAAAGGAGTACGGACAGCAATGGGATCAATTGATTGGGCAAGCTGAGTATGCCTACAATGACACCATCAATAGGTCAACAGGGAAGAGCCCCTTTGAGGTCGTGTATGGGTCACATCCTAGAGGAGTCTATGAGTTGAGAGACTTGAAGGATGGAGTGAAAACAAGTGGATATGCAGATGATTTTGCTCAAGCCATGCAAGAAATACATGATACAGTCTGAAAAACCTTGACAGAGAACACCTTGAAATATAAGGCAAAGGTTGATGAAAGTAGGAGGATAGTTGAGTTTGATGTGGGTGACATGGTGCTGATACATCTCAACAAATCAAGGTTGCAAAAGGGAGTCCCTCACAAGTTGCAGATGAGAAGGATAGGCCCTTGTCCTATCTTGGCCAAGTATGGTGATAATGCTTTCAAAGTAGAACTCCCGAAAGACAGTGGACTGTCACCTATCTTCAACATTGCAGACTTAGTCCAATACAAATTACCAAAGCAAGACTTGGATCAGATTCTTCAAGAAGTAATCAGAGATGTAGAGCTACAATTACCATCTGATACAGTCACAAGAGCTGACAGCATACTGGATACAAGAATCTACAAGAGGACTAGAACCAAAGATTATAAAGAGAACTTGATCAAAAGACATGATGAAACAAATGCAGATGCAGTATGGGTCAAAGAATTAGAGTTCAAGAAGCTAGGTATTGATCTAAGCATCATCAATCCAAGGGTGGATTGATCTTTTTGTTTTGGGGAGGATGGTGCAGGAGCACCTAGGCTAGCCTCCATGTTTGTTCATTTTGGCTTGTACTTGACATTAGCCAGGTCAAGATAGGTTAGTTGTATTTCAACCTTAGGAGGTCTTAGTAATGTAGGCTAAGTGAGTTAGGCACTAGGACTAAGGTCACATTACTAGCCATTGTTTGTAGTTTTCAAATTCTTAGGCTTATTTGTTAGTTGATGTATTGAAGTCTTGAATGTGTCCTAATCTCATAAATGAGGACATAGAGATGCCATAGGTCTTTAATGATCTTGGATCCTCAAAATAGAGAGGATAGAGGTCCTGAAATGTAGGGAGGAGGCATAATTGAAAAGAAGCCAAAAGTTGCTATTTTGTTGTCATGACAACATTTGCAATAATTGTAAATGTTGCATGCAATATGGTTACATCGGATTCTCCTTGATTCTAGGAGTGGGGAATCGACCAAAAAGGCCCTACAGTGGTGGAAGAAGGAATCTAGTGTATGAGAGACTCGAATCATGCAGAGAGAGTATTCATTGTAACATTTGGAGAAGAGCAATACAATCTGCAATTTTGTGTTTCCAGAAATCCCGAGCATTTCCTTGTGATAGTCATACTTTATGGATTGAAAAATTTGAAGTAATGCTTGTTCTGTGTTCTTAGGAGTGTTTGGAACGTTTCTCATTAAGTGACCAAGTTTCTTTGAGGTAGTTTAAGGTCTATTTTAAATTGTTTTGTGTTTCAGTAGTTCACTGGTCCTGTCCTGACTAGTCAGTCTAGATATGACTCCCTCATGAAATATAACTATGGGAAACCTCCAAGGGTAGATGGAAATGTTAGGGGAGTCAGTAGTGTACATAGTTGTAGAGGTAGGAGTCAGGGAAAGGCAAGTAGCTATTTTTGGAACCAAGCCCTAGGCGAGCATGCACTGTCCGGTTAGTGGTTTGGTGAAGAAACAGTGAGCATTCATATGCAGTGGAAGATAGAATCATATGGTCTAAGTACATGATAAGTTAGGGTTTTGTGTTACGTTGACATACTGAGTTGGTTGAGTTCATACCAATCAGTGGAGACAAGTTTTGGACAAGTTTAGCATAGTGTTGCGGACTGTCCTAGTTTTTAGGCCTATTAGCCCTATAAGACCTAGTTTGTAGGAACCCTATGTACGGAGGGCTACTGAACTTAAAACCTTAAAAATGTCTTGTAAGGTGATAAAGGGTATCAAGATATGGTCTTAGATTTTCAATTTCTTTGGAAAAGTTTGAAGTTAATTGGGAAAAACACCCTGGAAAGGGCTACAAGGAATTAGGCCTCCTTAAGCCAAAAGTGTGAACTAGATTACAAAGAATGAAGAGATCCCTCAAGATGGATTCCAAATTGATCAATTGTGGTGTTTACATGCTGATGGACACCCCTGCAAATGAATCAAGAATGTTAGAGTAAAAATTGGCATTTAGACTCTTCTAAGTGTGAGTAGCAGAAGTGGAGAAGTGAAGTAATCATAGGGTGTTAGTCTTTCAAAGGGTGAAGAACAAGTGGAGACTCTTAGAGAAGAGTAGGATTAGGACTTAGTTAATGATCTTAGCCTAATAAGGACCTAGAGGAGATTAGGATCCTTGAAGAAGACAAAGAAGATCTTCTTAGCAGATTGTGTAAGCAACCACATTGGAACACTTACATCATCTGATAGTAGGTGTCCATGAAATAAAGGAATCCAGATCTTCCGATACTAAGATAGGAAAATAAGGAAATGCTCTTCCACTTAATATTGGCATGTCGTAGAATCTAGGTTTAGGGATTGTTAAGTCCACTCTTATGTTTAGAATGACCTTGTCAAGATTGCTCAAATACTATCTTTTGAAGATTCTCCTGCATAGGCATCGAATATCTTCCTTACATAGGTCGACTTGGATAGCAAAGGCAATGAACATAGTCGATATGTCAGAATTGTTTATTAATAGTTATGATGTTATATTGGCTGCACAAATCAGTAAAGGAGCCTATCTTTTTTTAAATATAAAATGACACTCTAAGTGATGTATAAGATTTATTTATGAAAGGAAAATATAAATTAATTAACCATACTAAAGAAAAGAAAGAATTAGAGACTTACTTAAAAATAAATAATAAATATATTTATGACAAAATAATTGTCACTTATCTTAAAATGTTAAGTTGTGGAACTTATATATAATTTCCTATCTTGCTAACACTTCCAAGGGCCAGTTTAAAAGTATTCTATATTAGACGGTGTCTCGTGACAAATACAGAGCAATCTGCCTGGGGCAAGTGGAAGATATGAAGAAACAGTCGATGATGCAGGCGGTAATGCAAGCGAGATTTTGTATATATTTAAATCAATTGGATTATTAAAAACGCCAACCACCCTTAAAAAGACGTAAATTTTGGATTGGAGTGACGGTGTCGACACTGACATTCACCTATAAATGATACCCTTTTTCTTCACATTTCATTGACTGGTATAGCGAATCTTCCTTTAATGGGTATTTTAGCGCTTTACGATTGTCCAGCATGGCCACCGTCGCACAGTTCAGGAAAGTAAGCAAGGCACAGACAGGGCTGGTTTGAAATTTAGAACGAACATAATCATACGGTTTGGAAATATCCTATGGATTGTTGACTGTGACCTCGATTGAGATTCTCAATTTATGTTAAATGTCAAAGTATACAATTATATTCACATTGATTTTTTTTTTGAGTTGTCAACCACATAATGTTTATAAGGGTATATTAAACAAGAATTGAAAATATTAGAGGAAAGAATATATATATATATAATTTATGTAAACTTAATATAAAGTATATGATCGTAATATTAAACATCATTATGGAAGAAGTAGTGAGAAGATTATCTTCATTTTTTCAGTTATGAAACTATGAGTATTGCGAAAATAAACTATTATTTTGTTGTGAACACTATATTCTTAAGTAACATCTACTTCTCATCACATTAATTAATTCATTTTAATAACTCAGTAGTTTCATCCGCAAACACCTTTATTGCCTCAAACCATATCACAAACTATCTCAAAGCCTGAGAACAAATTCCATCTGCAAACACTTTTATTCCCTCAAAACATATAACAAACTATCGCAAAGACTGAGAACAAAGGGCTTAAATAATCTAGTAGGAATAAACATAAGCATTGAGAGGGAGAATCCATATACCAAACTATACTTCAAAATTTTGTAATTATACAAAATTTGACACTAAGTTATAAATATAATAACTAGAGAATCTCTTGGGATTAGAACTTCAACCTAGGACCCCACCATTTTTGCTAATATGATTCTATTTTTTGGACCCTAGTTAGGCAGTAGAAAAAAGATCAAAGCACAAAATCAAACATGTGCTAAACTAATTTAGCGTGATAAACAAAAATCATAATTTTCTTCTTTAGATTTATAGTAGAATTATCCAAACATCATTTTCACAAGAGAGGCTTAGGCACCTAGGGGATGGTTAATGAAAGGGGCATTTCCAAAAGGGATCCTTTAAAAATGTGATGGACCAAAGCAGCAAGTATACAATAACTACTATAGGAAGAATAAAGGAATAATATAACACCAATTACAAACACTAGTAGCTAATAGGAGATTAAACAAAAACTAAGAGAAGTTAGAAAAGGTTGCAATAACAAGACAATTGAACATGGAATGCAAGAAAGAGCATGGAAAAAAGGAAATAGAAAAAATCAATAAATGAACATAAAGCCATGTGTAGGTAGATGAAAAATGTAGAGAAGGGGAAAGTGAGTTCACCAAGATAGGTGATGCTAAAGAATTAGAAGAGAGAGAGGGAGATCCCAATGTAGATACTATCAATAAGAAGACAAAACCTTGAATTCTAATAGCAATATCACCATATATAACCTTTCAAAATCCTTATTATGTAACAAGAAATCTTTAAGGAGAAAAGGAAATACTAATAGATCTAAATTGACGCTTAGAAAGATGTGAAATTTTGTAGAAGCAGTTTTGCCTCAATATTACTATAGTTGATAAAAAAATTCATCCTTGAAACTAGAGTTATCCAATATTATTAGCTTGGATGAAAGATTTATGAAACTTCCTATGAAAACTTTTATCCTTCGATTTGGATGACTTCAAACAAATAGTTAATGAAAGTGTAAGAATGTTAAGGAGGCAATAGATAAATGAAGGAATAAAGACCATCTGCAATTTTGGTAGAGAGTATTAGAATAAATAAGTGAATAAAAAATGAATAATTAATAATCAATTAATTTCTTATGTTTCACATTATTTTATTCACTTAAAGCCAAACTAAGCCAAACTAATGAGTGCTTCATTTTTATTTAGATTGAGCCACTTGTAGGTCTATGTTATCTTAATTAATAAGATGGGGATAGTTTCATGATCTACTTTTTTCCTCACTTAGGGCTTTATCTATGGTTTATTTTATGCTCTTATTCATTTATCTTACTTTATCCATTCAATCTAGGTTGTTTTCAATATCAAAATTTCATGTCCCTCGATGTCTCTCGAGGTTGCATTGCAAAATCATTGTTTAGTCTCCTCAAATAGGATTGGTTTATTTCTTACTGTTGATTTTTCTAAGCTAAGGAGTTAAGTGTAGAGTCCACCTTGGTATTAGAGCACCAAATCTATAGCTTCTTGTCAAAATTTTGAGATATTTATACGAGTAGAAAATAAATTCATGCTGGGGAAAAATAGGTACGTGTATTGCATCTAGAACAACCAAAAACTAAAACTTGCAATTGTTTTGCTCAGTTAATTAAAATTTAAAAAGTTTTAAAGAAAACTAAAAAAAAGAAGAGGTAGAGAATATTGCATAACAATATAAATAGTTATAGAAACACCCTTGAAGGTAAAATGGGAGAGAGATGAAAGAGAACATCAACCCCTAGCGTTTCTACGGATGAAGGCTTTGTGGAAGGAGACTAAGATAGTGAAGAAGAAGATAATGATGGTGGTTCAACTGGGAGCCCCTTCCTTAGGTTCTTTGGTATTTTGGGGCGTTTAGGAGCCCTTTTTTTTAAGATGGATAGTTCTCGCTGGTCAACGACACTTTTGGTAAGGAGACGATTTTATTGTTTATGAAGGATGTGTTTCATTAAGAATGTCTATCGTTTTTTGGAAAATTTTTACTGTGTTGTTGGATGGTAGGGTCACTCTTTTTTTTTCTCCATTCTCTGGCCTTAGGATTTCCCATGGCATTGTTGTTGGCAGTATTTTTCCTATGCTCAGCAGTATGTCTCTATGGGATGGTCATTTATGGCTAACTATGAATGGAGCTTGGTTGAAGCCATCTGGGTTTTGTACTCTCCTTTGATCTTGGTTGCAGTTCCATTGTGGGGTGTGTAGGTGTGGCCTTTAAAAGGATATGGTTTCCATGACCTTTTCTTGTGATGTTGCCTCTGCCCTGTTCGGGCTTGGGGCATGCTTTGAGGGAGTGAATTGTTTCTTTGGTGGGATGTTGTTTGGTCTAGCTTTGGGAATTTTATTTTAGGCTCCTATTTGGGAGATTACTAAGGGCTATGCCTTATTTTGATATTATTTTGGAGGTAGCTTGTAGTGTTAATTGGTGCATGAAGCTTATGGTTTCTACTGGTTCGTTCTGAATAGGATTGGATCCTATGGATGATATTAAAAGTTGTATGGTTGGGATCCTTTTTTTGAACTTTACTTTGTATGCCTTTTTTTGGGTTCTTCCAAGCCAGAGGTCTCCTCCTTTGACTTTGTTGGCTTCTTCTGCAAAATGTTTTTTAGACCCTCTGTTGGGTTTTCGAAGGGTTTTGTGTTGTTGGAAGGTATATTTTCATGGATGTTTGGATTTCTAGGTGTTCAGTTGATGGATTTATTTGGGATTGACTTTATTAAGAGGGGGAACTTTAATGATTTTGGCCCCTTCATTCTCATCTCTCTATGTTCGGGCCCCATTACCTTGATGCTTATGTTCCTTGGTGTGGGGTTTTGGGAGGTTCTTGGTGACAATGTTGTTGGTGGTTGTTGGGTGTGAGTCTCTCAAGAAGGTGTGCTTTAATTTACTCTTTTCCTTCTTCACTCTCCCTCTATTTTAGATTCCTTCTTCCTTCTTGTAGTGTTTTTCTCTAGGTTTTGTTTGGTTCTTTTCTTTTAGAGTATTAGGTGTGGTTGGGTATGAGCATTTTAATAGGGTTGAATTTGATGTGCTTATACATGTCCCCTTCATATCTCTCTTTGTTGGTCCACTAATGCCCTGGTTTCTTTCTCTTTGACAATGCTTGGTTCTTAGTTATAGGGATGTTGGTGATTGTTGATTATGAGTGTTTACATATGGTGTGCTTTATTTTTCTTGCTACTTGTAACCACCTAAATTTGGTCTATTCCAACTAAGGACCCTATTTTCCCTAAGTGTGATCATAGCTTTGATTATGTCCAAACGACCCTGTTACTGCTTGGCATAATTCTTCGAATCAATTTAATGTCCTAGGTGATTTTTATCACTGAATTATATTAACTATTATAGCCATACAATTCAAACCAATTCAAACCAATTAAATCATATCAAATTCAAACATGGCTATAGTATTTAATTATAAAGGAATTAAATAAATCTCTAAATCAATTACCCACTTGCAAAATAACCCCTTTTCCTAGCCTATTTAATTTAATTAAAAATGGCTATAGTCCTCTAATTATTAAAAAGAAATTTCATTTTTTAAATAATTAATTCCTAATGTTTTTAAATGAATTAAATAAGTTTATTTCATTTATTAATATTCCCCTAAACCCCAACCTAACCTATCTCAACCACTTCTACCCTGGGTTCTAACCTATCTCAACCACTTCTACCCTGGGTTCTAACCCTTCTCAACCCATTCACCCTTGCTAATCTAATCCTAAATCCTAATTCTACCCTAACCCACCTCCTAATGTTGTCACATTCCATTAAGGAATGATTAACAACTCCACCCACTTGAGAAAGTCAAGGAATCTCAAGATTCCTTTCTCAAGGTCCACCTTCTCAAGCTTGACCCTTAACTCCTTCCCTTGCCTCTTTAAGGCTTTCATTAATGTCTCATTAATGAAGATGCCTTAAGCCTATGTCTCTCCCATGTCTTATTAATGCCTTGGGCATTAATGGCTCTTACATCTCCATTAATGAGCCCCTTCACTCATTAATTCACCTTGTCCCCCCCCTCTCTCTCTCATTCTTCTATAAATAGAAGCCATTTTTTAGAGTAAAGGGGCCTTCACATTAGATCAAAATTACATTGTTATGTTGTTGGATTACTCTTAGAATCATACTGCACTTCTTATTCCATGCTTTTGCATTGTTTCATTTCAACTTTTAGAGCTAGAATACATACTTTATCTTCATTTTAGCTTGTTTTTAATCTAAAAATCCTTCATGCTAGGTTGTATTCGTCACTGATTTATAGCATATTCTGAGGGCTAATATGTTACTAATTACACTCTTCCTAGTTAGCAGGCAATAGGTCGACATTAGTGGTTTTGAAATGTTTTATCTAACCTTTTGGACTAATGCAATGACTTATTGAGTGTTTGTGTCATTCTTAACAGGTTCCCAAATACACACTCACATCTCTGGCACCCACCGTGGGGCCTAAATTTCCATTTGGCCTCATTTTCTAACACTCTCTTGTCAATTTGCATGCTCAGGATTCAGACCCAAGATCACATTTAATCTTGCAGGATCGCATCCCAGATACGCCATCGCACCGCGTAAATTCTGGCTCGCATTTGGGATTTCCCGGATCATTTTTGGTTTTGGCTCGCATCTGGTCAGCAAAGGCTCGCATTTGGTAAATAGGCTCACATCCAGGATACTATATCACATTAAGTAGGATTTTAGGCTCGCATTTGGTTGAAAAGTTTGTCTACTTCATTTGCCTAATCCTAACAAGTCTGATAAGTTGTGCTTTTTGTATCTTACAGATTAACAAGTGTTTGCAGGTATTTTTGGTGGTCTTCATGGAGTTGGATTAAATAGATACTAACGTGGTTTTTACAGGTTGCCAAACCCCCCCATCTTGACTTCTATTTATTTTATTTTCAAAAACTTAAGACCATTTCTCCACTTGCTAAAACAACTAGATATTATGCTCTTTTCCTCTTGAGGAAAATTAGAAAGTCAGATGTTGTTTTTATCATTTGAGATGAAATTGGGGGTAACTGAACAAGCAAACACACTATTTAATTCATTTTGGGAATAGAAATTGAACAAACACAAATCACTAAATCATGTGGGATCAATGAACAAAATCATATAATTCTTTTCAGATTCAGTAATTGAACAAAACAAAGCACTAAATATGTTGGCTCAATGAACAAACACATCGTTTAATTTCTTTTGGATCAGAAATTTAACAACACAAACTCACTAAATTTTGTGGTTAATTAAACAAAACAAACTTTCCCTTTCTTTTTTCTTTAAGGTAGGAACGATTAAATCAAGCTCAACATAGCTTGAGGGAAAGAATTTTGTTTTAAGTGTTTGGGGAGAAAATGGATTAGATTAGGAGAGTATGCTCTTCATCAGAAGAAGAATCAGAAATGTAGACATCCAAAGCTTGCCAATCCTGGTTATGTATCATTTTAACAGTAGAGGGCCTGTCGGTTGAGGAAAAAATCTCCCGGGAATGACCCAAGTGAGGATAGGTCTTATGCCAACCCTTCCAACTCACTATAAATAGTTGCTTCCTCGTAGGCTAAAGCCTCAGAAGACGGAGTTGGTTTTGTTCTTGGAATTTTGACATCATTCCTTGAACATATCCGGGTGTATGTAGAGCGGAGCTGCTTGAATCTTGCTTGCAAGACTACATATATTTGCGTACTCATAGGGCTGCCTCAATTTTTCCTTGTGCAATTCTATGGGGGATAGTTTCGAACGGATTGCCCAATAATCTACAACAACTTCAATTGAAAGAATACCTGATTCATCCCCGAAAGGGTGATAATCTTTGTGCAAGGAAAAAAGTATTTGCCCCAAGACACTGATCATATCATGCCCTCACTTGCATTTGGAGTCAGCTAATATAGCATCATGGCTGGATCCATTACATGCTTGGTGATGGCTATATTTTGATTAGAATTTGAGTGTGTACCTAAGTCAACGAGCAAAGATTTTCATCCTCCACCTACACAATAGGAAAAGATGCATGCCTGATTCATCCTCTTAATAATGCAAAATTGTTTGATGTGTTCAAAAGCCCATTAAAAAGATAAGCTCCTCAAAACAATCAACAAATTTCAAACCCTGGAGTACAAGTGTTTTTCACATCTCACAACATCTCTTGACGTAATCTGGAAGCAATCAACTTCATGCAATTCAAAAGCAAACCTTTCAGAATTGAACAAAACTGACAAGACCATCATAAGATCGCATCCTATTTTTCCCAAGTCATATTCAAGGTTTAGGATCGCATCTGGTGCATTGGATCGCATTTAGTCAGCATATAGTCACATCCAGATTCTAGGATCGCATCTGGTACCATTAGAGGCTCGTATCTGGGAGCTCGCATTTAGAACAGTGGGAATTTCTAGCAATTTTTCTTTGGAAGTCTCAGTTGTTTTAGGTACCCTTTTTGCTCTTTAGCTAGTCCCTGTTGTCTCTTCTGGTCTCCCTACTGTTATTTTCAAACACTTTCAAAATGTCCACCTTGCATGCTTAGTCAGTCTTTCATGATCAGTTCAATACATGTGGTTTCCCCATTTTCTATCAACAACTTGGTTCCCAGCTCACTATCAGGGCATTCTAACCCTCTGATGTTGGAATCATTTACATCCACCAAAAAAACAAATAGTTACTTCTACCTAGACACACCCACTTGAACGATCTGAAATCCTTTCTTGCATTATTGGGACACATTAACGAAGTTGAGAAACAAACTTCATGGTTAACACAAGATGCAACAAGTACACAACTGAAGGATCAGAAGTGCCTCCTAAAACACCCCACTTTCAAGGAGAAACTTCTCACAGTTCCCTTTTTAATCTAGATTCACCTCAAATAGATAACAACACTAACTACTGGAGTAAGGATTTTGAGGGTAATGATGATGGAAAACAAGCACAATCTGAAGGCTCGAAAGAATAAGAAAGACTTAGGTATGAACATAATCCATTTGGATCAGACAGTGAAGAAGAGATCCCTGAAGACGAATATGAAAAAATCAAACAAATTAAAAGGATCCACAAGCTATTGGAATGGATAATCAGTGATGATAAAGAAAAGTACTTTCTCCATTTAGCATCCACTGGTGTCAAGTTTCCCAAAGATTATAATGTGGAAAATCTCAAGGAGAAGGAAGTACCAAATCCCATATCTATCCTTACCAAGCAGCTTAATCAGATGCAAACGGAACTCACCAACCTCAAACAAGAGAAGGAAAAGCCTAAAACAAAATACTCTTTGGACACCATTTGTCCATTTCCTTTTGACAAAAGTATCACTATGGTCCCATTTCCTCCCAACGTGACAAGGCCAAAGTATGACTGTTGAGCGTTGTTTTGACACAAGCCAACTTGCTAGGATCTTGAGATTCGATTTCCTCTCTTGAAAGAACAATGAAGTTATTCCCAAGGTTGTCCGGGGTCGGGTCACAACCTGCTTGGTTACTCAGTTAAAGATAAATGTGATTGTTCACGAGGAGGCCTTTGCTGGTACGTTCAAGACATTAAACTACAAAATATTATTAGTTTCTCTTTTGGTATTTTCCATTTTAACTAATGTAGGTATTTGTAAACAAATGCTATTCTTTGTATTTTTTAAGATGGTGATTTTTAGAATTTAAAGATAAAATTTTAAAGAGATGAAGGTAACAAGAAATAAGCAAACTGCAAGAAAAAAAGTGAAATCCTAAGGACATAAACCGATGTAAACCCTTCCTTGCAAATTGAATGATGGAGAGATTTGGAATAACACACAAAGCATAAACCAGACCAAGTCACAATTCACTACTTCACATATGCAAGCGTTTGATAGAAGATGTATTCACTCGTGCAAGATATTCAAAACCTATCAAATCGTGAAGCCACCAAGATGTGTGCACCCACAAGACAGATTTATCGTTAAGCCCAAAGATGACCTCCTCCACACATTCATCATAGAAAGGTAGATATACAGCAGCCAACTCCAACTAAAAGTAGCATGAATTCGAAACACAATAACACAAAGGGCTCTCTGAAAGTAAAGAATAATGCAAGCATACATTCAATAAATTTGCATAGATAGCAATAATTCACACACCACGAATGAAGCACCCAATGTAGATCTTTATTGTATTAAAAATTTGACCCTTTACATTGTTTTTTTTATTACAATATATAGAGTTTTGATCCACAACTCTGATTTTCAGAGTTAGGGCATCAAAGAGTCTAAATTAGAGAAATAGAATTAAAACTAGAACTTTGCTGAAGGTAAACTACTGCTGGCTAATACTATGTAACTTGCATGGATTCTTAAACCCATTTACAATCCATTTTCTCATGCAAAGAGGGAAAAATCTGCCAGAGAAGAGAGAGAGAGAATGGAGGAGAATTCCTTCTATGAACCGGGAGTCTTCTTCTTCATCTTGGTGGATGCTTCCTAGATTCTTCACCTGGGTTGTTTCTGATGGTGGGAACTGATAGGAGACCCTTATTTCCTCTGATACAAACTCTAGTTGTCCATTGATCTGATATGGAGTCAAAATGGTGTGGAGAAAAGTGACCTCGCTGAAAACACCCAATTTTTTTGGACCCCGACCTCTACCTTGAAACTTTAATGTCTTCAAAATTTCCTAGGTCTCTTTAAAATCTACAAATCCTACTAGCAAATTTGGTGTGGCCCTTTTATCAAGAAGGGCTTGTAATGAAGCCTCATTTTGGTCTGTTAAAGACTTTATGGTCTCCTCATCTTTACTCATGAACCCCAAAGCATGCTTGAGTCCCAAAGCTACTAATGTCTTTCTTCCTTCTCTGGTTGGTTCCCCCAAGTCTACCTCCTTGAATGTATAGTCTCCTGATGAACCCATGGTTTGAGAGGTGCTCGGGGGTGGGATAGCTATTTGTGCTATCCATCAACCCTTAGGGTCTTGGGTCACATATGACATAGTTTTAGCAGGCACACTCATGTCTGCATGGTGGAAAGCTTGCTTCACCATAGTTATACTTGTATCTTCTCCATCCAATTCACTTGTGTAGGTTCTTCTCTAAGGTTGTATCTCCTTGGTAAACCAAGTAGGTTTACCACAGGTAGTTACTGGCTCATATGGTGCCATATGGAGAATTGAGGTCAAGCCTTTTTTCCCTGGAGCTATTCCCTATTTTGATTCCTTTTCTGCCCCTTTTCCTTGTCCATCTTCTCCTTCTTCCATTCTATCCCATTCTGCATCCCTTTGTATTTCCTCCTCTTCCTTATCTTTCTCACTGACCTCCTTTTCCCTTTCCTCCTTTGGGCCTTTGTCGACTGATGAATTAATTACCACTTGTGGCCTAAGACTGGTCATGGCCTCTAGTGAGGTCAGAAAAGGTGATGTGTCTTTTGTACCTACTGCTCCTTCAATTGCCTGAGTGGCACATGTTGACGGGATTGAGGTTGCGGGAATAAGTGTTGGTATGATTGGAGTGGGAGATGAGGAGATGGTGGTAGTAGATGGGGGCGGAGTTGGTGCAGGAGGAGGTGTTTGAGTCGGTAGGGAAGTTGGTGGAGTAAGTATGTGGGGTGGTGGAGTGAAAACATACCTCCCTCCAGCTACATTGCCTATTACTAAACTTTGAGTTACTCCATCATCTTGGGCTTTAGGCCCTAGAGTAGAATCGGGGCTACTAGTGGAGCAGGAACATTCATCAGAGGATTGGTGAACTAGACCGGTGGAGGAGTAAGGGCTACCTGAGGTTGTATGAATGGTGGTGGAGTGAGGGCTACTTGAGGTTGTATGAGTGGTGGTCCCCCAGTGTATGTATCTTGGTACTGATCTGAAAAGCCTTCAAGTCCTTCAAAATTAGAGAGCATAAATTCATCTAGTCCTAATGGATTTACAAGATCATCTTGTTCTTTGGGATCCTCTCAATGTTTCTTAGTAGTCTCCTTTTCTCTCCTCTTCTGCAACCCGGTCCTCCAAACTAAGGGCTCACTTGCGCCCTCTTCTTCAGACTCTTCTTGTATAGTTTCTAACTGTAGAGATTCAGAACTCTTCTTCCTCTTATAGGTTTTCTTCTCCGCGGTGGGGGGAGATTGGCTAGAGGTGGATGGGCCCTCTCCTGATTGGGGTTGTGACAATCCTATTGGTGGGTCAATCTGGGCCGTCATTCTAGTTTTCTTAGGCCTAGAATTGGAGCCATATTCAACTAGTCGTTCATGACCATACACCATTCTTGGATTTTGAGGGGGAGCCTTCTTATATTTAGGAGCTGTTAACTTCTCTCCTCATTACTTCTCTACTTTATTGGAGGGCTCCATTAATTTCTTCACCGTGATCGGACTCATCCGGTGTGGTTTCTTGATCGAAGATATAGTGTTTTTTATCACGTGCCTTGCCCTGAAGTCTATGTCATCATTTTCATCTTTGTCTACCTCAGTGTTCATGATTGGCTAGTCATACACCTTATCTTGTGTGTAAATGTCTTCTAAGACATCCTCTGAATCACATTCCCATATCTTTGGGGAAATAGGAACCTTCAAAACCTCTTTTTCTAGAGCTAGGTTCATTTTGTAGTAATCTTGGATTCTGACCTCATGGTCATCTACACAGTTTATCCAATGATCTTCTAGATGTGGCTCATGTATGTAGAATCTGCCAATGATGTGGCTATAAGTACCTATGGGATCAAAGCGGGCTTGTACTGTCCTGTAAAGCTGTAAGGGATAGTCATCCCATTCAAAAGAAAGGGATTTGCAAAACTTCATGTCCTATAATGTATAGGGTCCCAGAGAGATGGGAAAGTCCCAACAGTGCTTCTTCTTATGCTTGATGTGCTTGTATGCATCTGTGAGCTTCCTAGCCATCTCCAATATGATTATCCGGTCAGATGGATACCTGGGTGGCTTCTTTGGTTGAATGGTTGACGTAGCTATCTGAATGTACATGAATGTCCTGAACTGGATGAAATAGGCCCCAATGGCCCTCACCTTGGTAGCAACTTCTTTTGACATTCTTTTAGAAAAGTCACCCTCAATAGATCGGATGACTGCGAAAATGAATGCATTGTTGACTATTCTATAATCAAGGGAGTCCTCTAACATGTTTTCTCCTTTCACCAACTGCGGGTATACAAGGTGGGGCCATGCATTTGGATCATTCAGACTTCCCCTCTTGGTGAGGCCAGGATAATTTGCTTGTGTAGCTAATAGGTACATTATGTAAGTGCTCATGGAGAACTTTGGATTATGCTTCAGTGTTGTCAACTGCTCATCCAGGTTGTCACTAATAATAGTGCCCCAGTCGAATCTTGCCTTTCATTACTTGATCCTCTCTATTAGCAGGATCATCTAGTGCCCATGTTGGGTGGACTGTGGTAACCCATACACCCTACTTATCATTGTTATAGCTGCCTGGATATCATCTCTTATATAACCTCTCCAGAGGTCTATTTTGCCTAGTTTTTTCTTGGGAAGTGGTTGCTTCAGGTATTCCTTATTCATCATCTTATTTACTATTTTCTCCCTGTTACCAAACCATTTGTTCCCCTTTTCAATGTAGAAATTATAGAACTTGTCTATGCCTTTGTGGGGCTAAAAGACATCCTCAATGACATCTAGCCTGATGTCTAATACAACCTGATCTTTCAAGTTTACTACCACCCTTTTGTCTAAATCATAGTGGTGAGCTAGGGTGATGATCAATTCTAAAGATGTAACAGCCACGGGGTGTGCGGCTCCATTTACCAGCCTAGATAGGACTAATGAGGTACAGTCCTTAGATCTATTTTTCGGTTGGGAGCACTAGGTTAGGAAAACATTCCAATCCACATTCCTGATGTTGGTATCAGTTATCTCACTGTGTTTGTTCCCCACCTTTGAGCTAGGGTGATTCCCCTTGTATTGAAACTTCATTGGGGATACTATCTTTGGTTCAGTCATTCCTGTAGGAAAAGACAACTATGAGTTGCTTATTGAACAGAAAAAAAACAATTTAAACTATGAAAGAAAGTAAAGAGAGCTAAAAAATAGCTAAAGTGCAAGCTTTTGCACTTTTAGACCTTTCAGGGTTTCGGACACTGAAAACTAGTTCAGAGACCAAAAAGTCTGAAAGTGTGAACAGGCGAAATGGTAAGGCCAAGTCCATTGGGGGTTTCAAAGTTTCAGACATCGAACTATGAGGGGTTTTCTCACGAACGCTGAATCATCCAAACATGGTGAGGAGCCCGGATGGACCGATCAGAGGTTTTGTTTGTTCAACTTTTTAGACTTGTAGACCTTTCGGACATCCAAAAGGCTGAAACATCCAAAATGAAACTTGGGGAGGATGAGATGTAGTTTTCGGCCTTTTAGAGGTCAAAAACTAGTGGTAAGCACTGTGACTATCAAAAAATGCAAAACCCTAAACCTAGACCTGATGATACAAGAAAAACCAAAGGACCGACAGGGAGGGACGTCCCTGTCGACGCACGATGACATAGAAGCCCCAAAGGGCACCAAAACAAAGTGCCCTCGGCTAGACAGGCACTAGGGACACCAAAAAGACCATAAACCTAGGGCAAACTAAAAGTGCTAAATGGGAAGAGTGGAGGAAACCTACCTCGATCGACCGAGCGAAGGGAGGGCAACCAAGTGATCAAATGAAGGAAAATGGTGAGGAGTAGCAGACGAAATGCGAGCAAGAGAAAAAACCAAAAAAAATGCAAAGTGATAAAACAAAGGAGGCTACCCCTTTATAACCTGCACGTTGACGTCAGCGGGTTTGGGGTTTCGGAAACCGAATCACTGAAAACCCAGATGAGGACTAAGAACCTTTTGGCCTTTCGGTGATTTTAGACTCCAAAATCACTGTAAGGTCAGGTCTTCAGCCTTTCAGCCCATTCAATATTTTGGAGGACCTAAGTCCTCCAAAAGGCCGAAAGGGCTGAAAGATTAGGTCTTTGGCCTTTCAGCCATTCTGGTATTTCAGAGGACTTAGGTCCTCCAAAGGGCCGAAAGGCCAAAAAAGGGTTCTTCCTTTATCTGCTTTGGTTTCAGTAATCTTTCCTGGTGGCTGACTGGATCTCTACGAGGGGCAGACACGATGAAAAGACAAAAAAAAGAAGGGGGGTCCCCATGGTCAAAGGACCTAAAATGGGGTGTGTGTTATAGACCCACAACAAATAGCCCCGACAAAAGGAGGAATGACCAAGGCATTTCTTTATCATCAATACTCTTCCAGAAAGTAGCTTTGCAGTAGAACCGAACTAAGAGGCAGTGGAGTCGGCGATTCTTCAATGACCTCCAATCTGAGGTTCTTCCATCAGTTTCATTGTGTGTGCTCAGGTGTGTTCATTTCTCAACCTTTGGTTGTGATAACCAAGGTGCTTGCTAGTTATTTCCAACCTTTTCCAAATAAAACCAAGGCTTCCCAGAAAGAGCATTGCTGCCAGTCAGGCGTCCATAGGCCCGACAAAGTTTTCCCTGAGTCCCAAGTATAATTTTACTCTACTGCCAGTCGAGCGTCCATAGGCTCAATAGAGGTTGTCATAATTACCCAAGTCTGTTCTTCCTGCTAAGCTATAACCTTCTTTGTGAGAGCTCTATCTTTTGGACAACCAACTTGTTCCTTTTGCTTACTTGGAGATGTTTCGAGCCTTGGGCACTCACTGTGTTCCATGCATTCAGGTCCATAACTTCTTTTCTTTCTCTTTTTTTTCTCTTTTCTTTTTCTTGTATGATTCAAGCAATGATTAGGTGGTGTTTCCTAGATCTTTCACTTGTGACCTCTTTGGGGCACTTTTCTTGTGAGTGTTTCCTTTGCTTTCCCTTTTGGGCTCTTCTTTCTTTCGTTATTGCCTTTGCATTCAGTTCAGACTTGGGTTCTAGGATTGGTGGGTACCTAAACCTATGCACTCAGGTTGGATACAACTAACAAACACCTCAGAAACCAATGCCCTCTAGTTTTTTTTCCTTAATGTGTCTTGTGATCAGGATGACCAAAATCTAAACTTCTTCTTGTCTGTCAATGATAATCATCACTACTTTGTCTTTTGGGAAAGTTCTCTTATGCTGTATGTATCCTTGGGGAAATTTGACTGAGAAATACCTCTACTCCCCTTGTAGAACACCTTGGGCTGGATCCAAAACACGCTGACCCAAAATAGCAACAAAATAAGCCCCAACAAAAGAAAAGAACAAATAGGAGTGGAAGAAGGGACTGACGGTGAGGATAACAAAGAAAAAGGAAAAAAAAAAGAACACAAAAGTGACTATGGTACAAGGGATAGAAGATAGTCCCGCTTAGGATCCAAAGTAATGTTTGAGGAATTTCCCATTAATAGGCAATGGGGTCAACTCTCCGTCCAAAGTGCTGATCCTAAAAGTGTTATCCCCCAGAATCTCTGATATTTGGTAAGGGCCGGTCCACAGTCTTTGGAACTTGGTGTGGCTGCCTGGCTTTTCTTTCACCTTATCCCACATGAGGACAAGGTTAGATTTCCTAAAGGATTTGATGGTAGCTCTCTTGTTGAACCACCTTTTGACTACAGCCTGATGCTTGGATACATGTTCCAGGGCCAAAGTTTGTTTCTCCTCTAGCTTTAGGAGATTCATGAGTCTGAATTGTACCCAATCTTCCTCCCTACGTATTGGTCCATGAATCTTAGAATTGGGATCTTCAGGTTCATAGGAAAGACCAGCTGCAAGCCCTAGAATAGTTGGTATGGAGACGTCCCCAGGGCATTCTTGATCCTTACGTGATCAATCCACAAAGCATATTTTAGCTAAGTGTGCCAGTCCCTGGGGTTGTCATCCAGGAGGTGTTTGATCACTATAGTCAAATTTTTGTTTGTAGACTCTGCTATGCCATTGCCTTGCAGATAGTAATTTGAAGAGAATTTGAGGATTACCTAGTTTTTGAAGGCCCATTGCGTGAGTGAGGCCAAAGAGAAAGAGGGGGCATTGTCACATACTAGGTAGAATGGCATCCCAAACCTAGTTATGATACGTTCCTCCAAAAATTTGGTCACGACCTCAGTGGTATAATCCCTCAATGCTTGTTCCTCCATCCAGCGCACGCAATAGTTGGTAGCTGTTAAGATAAACTTATGTCCTACAGATGAAGGGGGGTTAATCACTCCAAAAAAATCCAAGCCCCATTGGGTGAACAGGCGTACCTCATAGACTGGTCGTAAGGGCATCGCTGGATTTCTCTCTCGAGTTGCGCTAGTTTGGCAAGTGTGGCAAGATCTCACATGCTTGCTGGTATCTTTAAATATCATGGGCCAAAAATATCCTACCCTTGGGATTTGGTGAGCAGTGGCTTCTGCTAACCCATGTCCCATTTTGTATTTATCATGAAAGTCCACCAGTATTTTTTTTGCCTCTGTTATATCCAAACACCTTAAGTACAAACCCTCATAATTGCGTTTGTAGAGTTTTCCATTCTTTAGCATGTAAGACCTTCTTTTGATCTTTAAAGATCTTCTCTGGGAACTATTCATCTCTTTAGGGAAATGATTTTGCAATAGATAATACACTATGTCTTGGTACCACACATCCGTGATCATGTCTTGGTCGGTGTATGTTTGGCAGACCAGACCCTCTTCAAACTTAGAGATTAGCTTTGTTAGGCCCTGGCCTCTTACCAATTTCATCAGTTGGATTTCTAGGTCAAACTCGTGGAGGATTTCCATCCATTTTCCTCTTCATTCTCCCAGCTCATTCTGCATCAGGAGGGATTTGACCGCTGCGTCTGGAACTATTTCAACAAATTTACTCCTCAAAATATAATGCCTGAATTTCTTCACCACCTTGATGAGGGCAAATGATTGTTTATCCAAGTTTGGGTACTTGAGCTCAATGTCTTTGAAAGGGAAACTCATAAAGGTGATGGGCCTCTCATCTTCACTATTCATCTTCTATGTAAGAATGCCCACGCATGAGTGCTCTGACACAAAAGAGTATACCTTGAAAGGGATGGTGTAGTCAGGACTGGCTAGGACTGGCACCATGGCAATCAAATTCTTAATCTCTTCAAAATACTTCTTAGCTAGGAGAGCCAATTCAATCTTGGCTTCTTTCTTGAGCATGTTGTTTAGCAGTTTTACTATTTTTGTGAAGCCACTGATGAATTTTCTGACGAAGTTGATCTTTCCAAAGAAAGATTTCAGTTCTTTGTGGCTATGGGGCGGTGTCAATTTCAAGATTGCCTCTACCTTTTCAGGGTCAATGGATATCCCCTTTTTGGAGATGATATGTCCCAAGAGTTTCCCTTCGGTTACCCAGAACACACATTTCTTGGGGTTGAGGGAGATTCCAAATTCTCTGCACCTCTGGAGGCATTTTTTGAGGTTGCCTATGTGGTCAGCTCTTAGCTTTGAGTAGACGGTGAGATCATCCATGTAGATGATAATGCACTTGCCAACTAACCCTTTAAAGGCTATGTCCATTTCTCTCTAGAAGGTGGCTCCAACATTAATTAGGTCGAAAGGCATCTGTCAATAGGTGAAAGTCCCCCATTTAGTGGTAAATGTTGTTTTTAGCCTGTCCTCTTCTTGCACCATCACCTGATTGTATCCAGAGTAGCCATCTAGGAATGACATCATTTGGGATCCATTAACCTTTTTCAACACTTCGTCTAGAGATGGGAGGGGATAATTATCCTTTTGAGAGGACTTGTTGAGGTTTTGGAAGTCTACGCATAGCTTGATTTCTCTCGTCTTCTTCCTCACAGGCACTAAGTTTGTGACCCATGTAGAATGTCAAATTGGAAAGATGATCTTGGCGTTGAGTAGCTTTTGGACTTCCTTTTGGATTAAGGGTTCCATAGTGGGATTCACAGGTCTCTGTCATTGTCTAAAGGGTTTAGAATCTAGCTTCAATGAGATGTTGTGCACTATGACTGAGGTGTCATATGTCTTCAATTCTTCATAACTCCATGCTATGACATCTCTATATTTAGTGAGAAGTTGGACCATTTTCTCCTTCTCTTCCTTGGTCCCCACCTTTCTGATGTGGACTTCTCTTAGTTCTTCTTCTATGCCTAGGTTGTAGGTGTCACATTCCTTACCGTCAAGTGTTACGTCGGGGCATCTTCTCACATCCATCTTATCACTGTCAAAGATACTTTCTAGTTCTACCATTCCCTTGGGTATGGCATTGGTATTTAGGTTTATGATGTTGTGATCATCAGGCTCTTCAGGTTCAATAGTTTCCTCGCTCTTATCCTCCTCATCTATGATCTGCCTCTCAAACACGCCGACGCACATGATAAATTCTAGGATATGCTGGTCATCTTGGAAGACTTGGAAATTAGTGACATTATTTGGAATGGCCAGAGCTGCAACAAGTTCAAGTGAGAATTTATTTAGTTTGGATTTCTTCATTAGATGTAATGAGCTGGCCGAAATAGGCAATGCGTCAGCAACAATGTTCTTCCTTCTTGGGATGGTTTTAATGTTGAAAGCATCAAAGTTGTTGATCAAATCCCATGCCCTATTTCGGTAGGCTGAGAGCCTCTTATCATTGCAAGTGTACTAGCTACAGATCTGCTTGACAACCAATTGTGAATCCCCTTCCATCATTACGATTTTGACTCCCTTCTCATGAGCTAAGAGCAGTCCGTGAGCTAACACTTCATATTTCACAACATTGTTAGTGCGAAGAAACTGTAACCTATAAGCAGCATAGAAAGACTTACCCCTCAGATTTATCAATTTGATTCCCGCACCTGCTCCTTGTTTGCACTTGGAACCATCGAAGCACAATTTCCATATCTGAGGTGGTTTAGTAGGGCTGGGTTTGGTCAATCCTCTCTTAGAGAAACCCTTGGTTCTTGATTTTTGGCTTCTCTCTCCCTCACTATCAGAAGAAGTTGTTTCTCCTATATTTTGAGTATGCCTAGGTTTGAGGATTCCATTGTCTTCATCACCTTTATCTTCCAGCATCCCCTTGTAAGGGGGACATGCTCCATCATCTAAGGTACTCTAGTCACTAAGCATGTTCAGGGTAGGGTTTTTATCTTCAGGATCTGACCCATTGCCTTGACCTTGAGGCAGACTGTTTGCAATGACTAGGCTGTCCATACCTGGTGCAATGTTATTCCTGCCTTCTATCCAAAGTACATCTTTTATCGTCAGTGCTTTTGATAGCTTACTTAATCAGGCAATTTGAGCCAATACTTGTGATAGTGCTTCTTGAGAATTGGGGCATGTAAATTTAGAATGACTAGCCTGATGTAATCAATAGTATCTAGGTAGCAATAAGATGTTGGGATCTGCGTCTTGGCCTAGATTCCGCAGGCTAGCTATTGTGCTATTAACAAAACTCTGGAAGATGTTGTCATCTTTCTTCAGTTCTAGGAGGCCTTGGATGGGACTGTGGTCTGACTCTTCATGTTCTTGGATTTGGAACATGAAAATGTCATCTAATCGATAAGTGCCCAAATTGGTTTGAGTGAACACGACCTCATTTGGGGAATTATATTCAGTTATCATCCTCTTCAGCTTTGGTTCTGCATCTATCTTGATTTGGTTATTCAAACCTCTCCAAGGTAGCCAAATCTGGGTGAAATCTATGGATAACCATCCTCTCAAGAATCTATTCCATCCCTGACTTAGCAACATCCCATAGGTCTCAGGTATGTCTACTATGTGTACATCAATGCGCTCTTGTATCCTAGGATCTGTGACTAGTTGAATGTGCACATCTTTGAGTACACCAATTACTTTGACCTTAGTTTTTTCCAATTGTATAACCACCCGGTTCATTATTTGGGGTACCATTCTTAGCTTTTGGTAGATTGATAGGGGGATAACGTTGCATGAGGCTCCTAAATCAATTAGGAAATTATGTAGGTTTTTTCCAAACATCCACAGGCTGAGTAGGAATGGTGGGACCTCCGTCCTATCTGTGAATACTGCAGGGAATACCTTAGATGTGTTGACACTGGATGTAGGTGCCGTAGTGCCATTGGTCAATGGGCCAGGCTTTGAATGATCCAAGGATCTTAGAAGGGCTTCCTTTTGAGATGGGTAGCCCTACAATAGTTTGAACATAGAGATGTTTTCCTTAGTTTTCTTGAGTTCATCTACTGCACTGTACTTGTCATTTGACCAGGCTGTTCCTCGGTAGCTAGCATATGTGCTTGTTGTAGGAGGTATGGGGTCATTTGGGCCCTTTGGAGGTATGGGATTGTTCCTCACCCGGGGATTTGTTGGAGTCAGTTGCTTCCTTGGAGGTATGCCGTTGGTGAGGGGCTCCTTCCGACTTTGAAGGTTGTATGAATTTTGCTGATCATTTTGGAAGGCATGCATCTTGGAATATTCAGGCTCATTTTTCCTATAAAAAGGGAACACGAATTCATCTTCTACTGTATAGGCTTCTGGGCCTCCTTCCTTTCCAGACTCATAGGAATCAAACATCATAGCGTTGAATTGCACCGGGGACCCTTCTAGATTCTAGGTGTACTAGTCTTGAGAGTTACTCCCATATCCATTGTTGCCTTGATGCATATTTGGAGCCCCAAAAAAATTAGCCTCTGAGGCTTCATAGGCATTGGCATTGTCTGCTAGGATGTTGCCATTATTGGGCCTAGTATTCCATGGCCGATTTGGTCTCTACTGTCCAAATGGTTTCTCCTGTGTATTGTTATTGTTGTATGTATTGAAACCTTTGTTTGGATTCTGGGGGTATGGATTTGGACCAACAGATGCTTGTTGGTGTCCACCTTGATTTTGGGATGGGTTTAGCTTCATCCTACTAACCTCGCTAGTGAGTTATGATAAATTTTTCTTTACGTCATCTAGCTCAGAGGCCATGAGAGCATCAGGTTCAGCTTGCGGCAAAACCCTCTGTTCTATGAATGCTACTTTGTGAGCTTCATACCCCAGATAAGTAATAGACGGAGGCATGGTTGCATATGGTTGCACCGGTATAGGATTTAACATAGGTAGGTGGATGTTTGAAGCCTGATTATTCACTGCAAATGGATGTGGAATAGCAAGATTATTCATGATGGGTGTAGCCGCATAGCTTCCTTCCTGTGGATCCATTTGTTGAGTGAAAGTGATAGCTTCATTGTATATCTTTTTGATCATGTCTCTATCTATCAGAGGAAGTCTTCTTAAAAAGATCAAGGTGAATGGATCAAAAGCTTTCAAGTAAACTTGTATGACAGCCTCATCTGGTAAAGTGTAAGGAGCTTCTAGCTTTTGGTGCATTTTGTGAAAGCAATGATTAAACATAGCAATGGGATACTTGGGATCTTTCCTTGTAGTTATGAACTGATGATGTGTTACCGCAGGATCAACATACAACTTGAACTGATTGAGAAATTTGGTTTTAAATTCGTTCCATGCAGAGATAGATCCTCATGGTAAGTTCAGGTATTAATTGTATGGAAACTCTCCCAAAGTGTATGGGAATAGATGACAAAAAACATCTTGGTGAACAATTTCTTTACGGTTGAAAATTTCCTTGAAGGCGTGGATGTGTTCTTCTGCTGTCCTATATTTTCCATATATGAATCATGTACAAAACTTCTCCAAATTTTTGGGTAACTCATGGAGCTGTCGAACAAAGTTCAGAGGTGAGCTCATTGCGTTAGTGAAAAAGGCCATTGGACAAGGTCACTATAAAAGTTGATTTTGCACATTCTGATTTTGATTGAGGGTTGTGGTAATAGTTGGGGCACCGATGTGTGATTGTTGTCCAAAAGGACCTTGAGATTTGGCAAGGTGATGAGAAGATTTATCCTTTGCTTTACCCTTGTCGCTATGATCTTTTTGATGGTGAGTGAGTTCAAGAAACTCACCTCTTTTTGGAGATGATTTAAGCACATGCTCGAATCTCTCTAGAGAGAAAGATCCAATATTATCCAGCTTTCAAGTCTTGGGCCCTCCTAGCACCACTTATGTTGAGTGTTGTTTTAACACAAGCCAACTTGCTAGGATCTCAAGATTTGATTTCCTCTCTTGAAAGAACAATGAAGTTATTCCCAAGGTTCTTCGGGGTCGGGTCACAACCTCCTTGGTTACTCAGTTCAAGATAAATGTGATTGTTCATGAGGAGGCCTTTGCTGGTACATTCAAGACATTAAACTACAAAATATTATTAGTTTCTCTTTTGGTATTTCCCAATTTAACTAATGTAGGTGTTTGTAAACAAATTCTATTCTTTGTATTTTTTAAGATGGTGATTTTCAAAATTTAAAGACAGAGTTTTAAAGAGATGAAGGTAACAAGAAATAAGTAAACTGCAAGAAAAAAATTGAAATCCTAAGGACATAAATCGATGTAAACCCTTTCTTGTGAATTGAATGCTGGAGAGATTTGGAACAACCCACGAAGCATAAACTAGACCAAGTCACAATTCACTACTTCACAGATGCAAGCGTTTGAGATAAGATGTATTCACTCGTGTAATATATTCAAAACCTATCAAATCACAAAGCCACCAAGATGTGCACACCCATGAGACAGATTTATCATTAAGCCCAAAGATGACCTCCTCCGCACATTCGTCATAGCAAGGTAGATATATAGCAGCAAACTCCAACTAAAAGTAGCACGAATTCGAAAAACAATAACACAAAGGGCTCTCTGAAAGTAAAGAATAATGCAAGCATAGATTCAATAAATTCACATAGATAGCAGTAATTCACACACCATGAATGAAGCACCCAATGTAGATATTTATTGTATTAAAAATTTGGCCCTTTACATTGTTTTTTTTTATTACAATATATAGAGTTTTGATCCACAACTCTAATTTTTGGAGTTAGGGCATCAGAGAGTCTAAATTACAGAAATAGAACTAAAACTAGAACTTTTCTGAAGGTAAACTACTACTAACTGATACTATGTAACTTGCATGGATTCTTAAACCCATTTACAATCCATTTTCTCATGCAAAGAGGGCAAAATTTTCCAGAGAAGAGAGAGAGAATGGACGAGAATTCCTTCTGTGAACTGGGAGTCTTCTTCTTGATCTTAGTGGATGCTTCTTGGATTCTTCACCTGGGCTATTTCTAATGGTGGGAACTGATAGGAGACCCTTAGTTCCTCTGATATGAACTCTAGTTGTCCATTGATCTGAACTGGAGTCAAATTGGTGTGGAGAAAAGTGACCTCACTGAAAACACCCAATTTTTTGGGACCCCAACATCTACCCTGAAACTTTAATGTCTTCAAAATTTCCCAGGTGCTCTTTAAAATCTTCAAACCTGGAGGTCCAAAAGTTTAGACTTGTCGTGGGCTGAAAGGCTGAAAAAATTTGAGAAGGACAAAAGGCCAAAATCTTCACAGGATGAAAGGCTGAAAAATATTCTTTGCTGTATGGGCCGAACGGCCAAAAAATTGGAGGCTGAAAGGCTGAAAAATACTGCCTTGGTGAAATTTGACCAAGTGTGAAAATATTGCCCGATCGATCTAGTATTTCAACCCCAGAGCCTTATCTAGTGAAGACTTCTGGGTGAGCTACCCAAAGCCTCTGCACTATCTCCTGAACTTCTTCATAATTGATCTCTTTCCTTTTTACTTTGGTGACCCTTCATTCTAGCTTCTTTCCAAAGATATTTATTTTAGAAGAAAAGAAAGTGATCTCTTCTTCGTGCTACAACATTCTATATATTTCTTCCTTCATATAGAACAGTTGCTGTAAGGCCTCCTTCGTATTGATTCTAGCCAGAATGTCTATAAACTACTAGACCACTTCTTTGGAGGGACGTAGAGCTTGTTGGCTCTCATCTCGGTAGACGTTGAGGCCGACCCCTGTGAAGAATGTATGTATATCATTGACCCATGTTATTACCTCCTCCTACTTTTCACCTATGAGGGCCTGGTGCTTCTTGTAGGCTTTGATTATTTTGGCCATTTGCTTGGTCCAAGTCTCAAATTTATCCATTTCTTTTCCCTCATAGACTTTGACCAAAATTTGGAAGCGTTGCTTTCGGATCACCTCCAAATCCTGGAGAGTTGCCTGCCACTTGGCAACCTTGGCATCCATACCCCTGTCATCTTCCACCAAGTGGATGAGTGAATTAACCTCAACCAATATGGTCCTATATGGCCTGAATATTGAGGGGATTGCCTTTTCTCCAAACTGTTTGAAGTCATTTACCCAATCGGCGCTTGCCTGGATGAAAGAGGGGGTCAATCCTGTTAGAGTATTATTTCATTTTTACTCTAGTTGCTTAAGTGTCTCTTAGGTGCATTATTAATTAATTCTTAATTAATAATGTGCATCCTTGTATTTCCCTTTTAGGGTTTCGTTCACCTTTTTAAGGTTGAACTTTGTATTTGTCTTTCATTAATTCAGATAATATTTTTGCTCTCACCTTTTGAGTAAAATCTGAGTTTTTGCTTTTTCCTTCTTTCGCTTCATTTCTTGTGACAGGTTTTTGTATGCAGCTGGATCTTGGAGTTGAATCTGATCTTTCATCAATTGTTACATGGTATCAGAGCCGCCCTGTTGCTGCCTGATCGAAGGTCTTTGAAGCCACGATTTGAAGACGACAGCCACAGCCCTTTTTTGGGGTTTTTTGTCACTTTTAAGGAGGCACGTTCTTTTGGAGTAGATTGAGAAGAAACAGACTCTGCCATTGCACTCAGAAGGCCCGGGAGAGTCAAAATCATATAAAGTTCGACCAGTTTAGCCTCCGTGAGCACAGGCAAAAAATTTTGGCCTTCTAGGGCCGTACGGCTCGTAAATCGAGAAAAAAAATTGAAAAAAAAATTGAAAAAATGCTTTTTTCAAAGCATTTTAGGCGGGCCGCCACCGCGCCACCGCAGCACAACCCGCGCACCACTAGCGCGCAGCCGGTGGCCAGTGCGCCGCCCTGCGGCCACCGCTCCGCCACCGGGGGACCACCGCAGCTCCTCCCTGCCCGAGCGCCGCCCGGCCGCCGCCTGCGCCCGGCCCACCCGCCGCCGGCGCCCCACCGGTGGTGCTGCCAACAAGCCACCACCACGCCGCCGACGTCTGGGGACGGCCAAACGGCCGTCAATCTTAAGACAGTGACCGTTTTTTTTCAATGAGGGTGTGTTTTAGGGGTCCTTGTGGTTTTTTGGCCATAACTTGGGCATCCGGTATCATTTTTCAAAAAACAAAATATCGCCGGAAAGGCGTTTTCGAGCCGGACATGATGGTGCTAGTCTTATTTTTTGATTTGGCCATTTGAGTTCCTTTTTTCAGTGTCAAAGTTGCAGCTTATGTTTCCCTCCTTGCGCCAGGTTTTGATCTAAATGGAATAAGGTCAGATTTCTCAGTTGTTTTTTCATTTAGAAGAGTTATCATGGGTTTCTCTCCTCACCCTTCTATTGTTATTTTGGAACGGGGTAATTATGAATCATGGGCAAAGGGTATACTTACACATTGTAGGTGGCTTAGTTTTTTGCCTTATTTGTATGATCTCATACCTGAACCAGCCACTACAGAGGAAAAAATAGCATGGGGTTTTATTAGAGATCACATAGCAGAACTTATAGTGTCTAGTGTTGATCATGCCACTGTGTTGGCTATATCGGACATTGATTTTCCTCACCATCTTTGGACACGTCTTTGGGAGATCTATGGAGACCCTAATCTCTCTCCATTCCCAGAAGATCCTGCTTCAGATTGTCTCATACCCATTTCTTGGACAGAGAATACACCCTTTGATCATGATACTTTAGAGGAGCTTGAGTATTTAGACACCCTTACATGTTCCGATGGATCAGAGGCTTGTCTCACAGGTCCCACTCTTCAGATTGAGACTTCATCAGCATCT
>MU223265.1:346690-373891 GCA_018584345.1 Thuja plicata
AATATTTTTTCTCTCACCTTTTGAGTAAAATCTGAGTTTTTTCTTTTTCCTTCTTTCGCTTCATTTCTTGTGACAGGTTTTTGCATGCAGCTGGATCTTGGAGTTGAATCTGATCTTTCATCAGTTTATACAAATCCTACTAGCAAATTTGGTGTGGCCCTTTTATCAAGCAGGGCTTGTAATGAAGCCTCATTTTGGTCTGTTAAAGACTTTATGGTCTCCTCATCTTTACTCATGAACCCCAAAGCATGCTTGAGTCCCAAAGCTACTAATGTCTTTCTTCCTTCTCTGGTTGGTTCCCCCAAGTCTACCTCCTTGAATGTATAGTCACCTAATGAACTTGTGGTTTGAGAGGTGTTCAGGGGTGGGATAGCTATTTCTGTTCTCCATTGACCCTTAGGGTCATGGGTCACATATGACATAGTTTTAGCAGTACACTCATGTCTGCATGGTGGAAAGCTTGCTTCACCATAGTTATACTTGTATCTTCTCTGTCCAGTTCACTTGTGTAGGTTCTTCTCTGAGGTTGTATCTCCTTGGTAAACCAAGTAGGTTTACCAGTGGCAATTCCTAGCTCATATGGTTCCATATGGAGAATTGAGGTCAAGCCTTATTTCCTTGGAGCTATTCCCTATTCTAATTCCTTTTCTGTCTCTTTTCCTTGTCCATCTTCTCCTTCTTCCATTCTATCCCCTTCTGCAGCCCTTTGTATTTCCTCCTCTTCCTTATCTTGCTCACTGACATCCTTTCTAATTTCCTCCTCTGGGCCTTTTTTGGCTAATAAATTAATTACCACTTGTGGCCTAAGACCGTTCATGGCCTCTAGTGACGTCTGAAAAGTTGCTTGAGTGGCACCTGTTGACGGGATTGAGGTTGTGGGATTAAGTGTTGGCATGATTGGAGTGGGAGATGAGGAGATGGTGGTAGTAGACGGGGGTAGAGTTGGTGCAGGAGGAGGTGTTGGAGTCAGTAGGGAAGTTGGTGGAGTAAGTATGTGGGGTGGTGGAGTGAAAACATAACTCCCTCCAGCTACATTGCATATTACTAAACTCTGAGTTACTCCATCATCTTGGGCTTTAGGCCCTGGAGCAGAATCGGGGCCTACTAGTGGAGCAGGAACATTCACCGGAGGATTGATGAACTGGACCGGTGGAGGAGTAAGGGCTACCTGAGGTTGTATGAATGGTGGTGGAGTGAGGGCTACTTTAGGTTGTATGAGTGGTGGTCCCCTGGTGTATGTATCTTGGCCTTGATCTGAAAATCCTTCAAGTCCTTCAAAATCAGAGAGCATCAATTCATCTGGTCCTAATGTATCTACAGGATCATCCTATTCTTTGGGATCCTCTCTATTTTTCTTAGTAGTCTCCTTTTCTCTCCTCTTCTGCAACTTGGTCCTCCAGACTAAGGGCTCACTTACGCCCTAATCTTCGTGCACTTCTTGTACAGTTTCTAACTACGAAGCTTTGGAACTCTTCTTCCTCTTATAGGTTTTGTTCTCAGCTGTGCGGGGAGATTGGCCAAAGGTGGATGGGCCCTCTCCTAATTGGGGTTGTGACAATCCTACTGGTGGGTCAATCTGGGCCATCATTCTGGTTTTCTTAGGCCTAGTATTGGAGCCATATTCAACTAGTCGTTCATGACCATACACCGTTCTTGGCTTCTGAGGGGGAGCCTTCTTATATTTAGGAGGTGTTGAGTGCTCTTCTTGTTGCTTCTCTACTTTCTTGGAGGGCTCCATTAATGTCTTCACCATGATCGGACTCATCTGATGTGGCTTCTTGATCCAAGATATAGTGTTTTTTATCACGTGCCTTGCCCTGAAGTCTATGTCATCATTTTCATCTTTGTCTACCTCTACGTTCATGATTGGCCAGTCATACACCTTATCTTGTGTGTAAATGTCTTCTAAGACATCCTCTGAATCACATTCCCATATCTTTGGGGAAATAGGAACCTTCAACACCTCTTTTTTTAGAGCTGCGTTCATTCTACAGTAATCTCAGATTTGGACCTCATGGTCATCTACACAGTTTATCCAATGATCTTCCAGATGTGGCTCATGTACGTAGAATCTGCCAATGATGTGGCTATAAGTACCTATGGGATCAAAGTGGGCTCATACTATCTTGTAAAGCTGTAAGGGACAATCATCCCATTCAAAAGCAAGGGATTTGCAAACCTTCATGTCCTGTAGTGTATAGGGTCCCAGAGAGATGGGAAAGTCCCAACAGTGCTTCTTCTTATGCTTGATGTGCTCGTATGCATCCGCGAGCTGCCTTGCCATCTCCAATATGATTATCTAGTCAGATGGATACCTAGATAGCTTCTTTGGTTGTATGGTTGACCTAGCTATCTAAATGTACGTGAATGTCCCTAACTGTATGAAATAGGCCCCAATGGCCCTCACCTTGGCAGCAGCTTCTTCTCACATTCTTTTAGCAAAGTCACCCTCAATAGATCAGATGACTATGAAAATGAATGTGTTGTTGACTATTCTATAATTAGGGGAATCCTCTGACATGTTTTCTCCTTTTACCAACTACAGGTATACAAGGTGGGGCCATGCATTTGGATCATTCAGACTTCCCCTCTTGGTGAGGCCAGGATAATCTACCCATGCATAGCTAATAGGTACATTATTTAAGTGCTCATGGAGAACTTTGGGTTATGCTTCACTGCTATCAATTTCTCATCTAGGTTGTCACTAATAATAGTACCCTAGTTGAATCTTGCCTTTCGTTCCCTGATCCTCTATATCAGTAGGATCATCCAGTGCTCAAGTTGGGTGGACTGTGGTAACCCATACACCCTGCTTATCATTGTTATAGTTGCATGCATATCATCTCATATGACCTCTCCAGAGGTCTATTTTGTCCATTTTGTTCTTGGGAGGTGGTTTCTTTAGGTATTCCTTATTCATCATCTCATTTACTGGTTGCTCCTTGTTACCAAACCATTTGTTTCCCTTTTCAATGTAGAAATCATAGAACTTGTCTATGCCTTTGTGGAGGTGAAAGACATCCTCAATGAAATTCGGCCTGATGTCCAATACAACCTGATCTTCTGAGTTTACTACCACCCTTTTGTCTGAATCATAGTGGTGAGCTAGGGTGATGATCAATTCTAAAAGATGTAACAGCCACGGGGTGTGCGGCTACATTTACCAGCCTGTATAGGACTAATGAGGTATATTCCTTGAATCTATCTACCGGTTGGGAGCACTGGGTCAGGAATTCATTCCAATCCATGTTCCCAATGTTGGTATCAATTATCTCACTGTGTTTGTTCCCCACCTTTGAGCTAGGGGGATTCCCCTTGTATTGAAACTTCATTGGGGATACTATCTTTGGTTCAGTCATTCCTGTAGGAAAAGACAACTATCAGTAGCTTATTGAATAGAAAAAAAAACAATTTAAACTATGAAAGCAAGTAAAGAGAGCTAAAAAATAGCTAAAGTGCAAGCTTTCACACTTTTGGACCTTTCGGGGTTTTGGAAACTGAAAACTAGTTCGGAGACCAAAAAGTCTGAAAGTGCAAACATGCGAAATGGTAAGGCCAAGTCCATCGGGGGTTTCAGATTTCAGACACCGAACTACGAGGGGTTTTCTCAAGAATGCCGAATCATCCAAACATGGTGAGGAGCCCAGATGGACCGATCAGAGGTTTCGTTTATTCATCTTTTTAGACTTTCAGACCTTTCAGACATCTGAAAGGCCAAAACATTTGAAACAACACTTGGGGAGGATTAGATCTAGTTTTTGGCCTTTTGAAGGCTGAATACCCATGGTAAGCACTGCGACTGTCAAAAAACACAAAACCCTAAACCTAGACCAGACGATACAAGAAAAAACAAAGGACCGGTAGGGAGGGACGTCCCTGTCGATGCATGATGACACAGAAGCCCCAAAGGGTGCCAAAAAAAACTGCCCTGGGATAGACAGGCACTAGGGACACCAAAAAGACCCTAAACCTAGGTTAAATCAAAAGTGCTAAATGGGGAAGAGCAGAGGAAACCTACCTCGATCGACCGAGTGAAGGGAGGGAAACCAAGTGACGAAAAAAAGGAAAACGGCGAGGAGGAGCAGATGGAACACTTGCGAGAGCACAAACCAAAAAAAATGCAAAGTGATAAAACAAAGGAGGCTACCCATTTTATAACCCACAGGCTGACTTTAGTGAGTTTGGGGTTTCAAAGACTGAATCGCCAAAAACCCAAATGAGGACTAAGAACCTTTCAGCCTTTTGGTGATTTCAGATTGTGAAATCACCAAAAGGTCAGGTCTTTGGCCTTTCGGCCTGTTCGATATTTTAGAGGACCTAAGTCCTCCAAAAGGCCGAAAGGGCTGAAAGATCAGGTTTTTAGCCTTTTGTCCATTCCAATATTTTGGAGGACTTAGGTCCTCCAAAAGGCCAAAAAACGGTTCTTCCTTTATCTCCTTTGGTTTCAGTAATCTTTCCTGGTGGCTAACTGGAACTGTACGAGGGGAAGACACGATGAAAAGACAAAAAAAAGAAGGGGGGTCCCCATTGTCAGAGGACCTAAAATGGGGTGTGTGTTGTGGACATACAAAAATGATAAATAAATGGGAGAAACTGATCCACACGACCATGTAAGGGAATTTTGTGCCCTTAACATCAAGTACATGCACGAACAAACATATCTCATGCGACTATTTCTAGGAAGTTTAGTAGGTAATGCCATGGAATGGTTCTCAAAACTAAACCCTAAGGTCAAGACATTTGAGGAGTTAATCCAATGATTTATTCAACATTACTCCTACAACATTCAACATGATGTCACTATGATGGACTTGTGTAACACAAAACAGAAAATAGGAGAATCATTCACACACTTCCTACAAAGATGGAGGAAGATTTTTGCATGGTATTCAAGAGTCATTCCCAAAATGGAGAAGATGGAAATCTTCATCAATAATTTAGTTCCTAAATTGAGCTATGCTCTCCAAATTCAAGACTCTCCTAGTTTTGATAGGATGATTAAGAATGCCCTACGTATTGAGGAAGTAATGGTCAAAAGAGGAGAGATCACTCTTCAAAATGAGAACAAGACCAGCAGCTCTAACTCCAATCCTAAATGGTGGAAGCAGAACAAAATTGTTGTTAATGACGGATTGGTTGATGCCTCTAACATTAATCTTAAAATTGAGGCATTCAATCTAACCAATGGCATGCAAGCAAGTAAAGAGGCTAAAGTAACACCTCCTATTCCCAAGGCAAACAATGACAATAACAAAGGATGAACATGGACTTCAAAGCCTCATAGAACATTCAATCCTTTGGGGGAACCTCTTGAGACTATCTTGAAAACATTGGTGGAAAATAAAGTTATTACAATTCTTGATTCCAAACCGTGGGAACCAATGGTCAAACCCAGGTGGTGGGATGATAACTCTTATTGTGTCTTCCACAAAAACAAGGGACACAAGACAAATAATTGTCTTAAACTTAAGCATGTTATCCAAGACCTCATCGAAGGAGGTAAGATCAAGGTTGATGGACATACTACCAATGAGGACCATACAACGTTCAAAAAACCCTTTCCAAATTACAATCAAGGAGAAACATCTAAAGGGAAAGGTAATGAGGTAAACTACACTTACTCAAAGAATGATAATGTGATTAACATGCTCAACATTAAGACTGAATCCATCAATGTAATCAAAATTAAAGGGGCCTCATCCCATTTAAATGATGTAACATGGAGCCAAGCATAGGTTACGATCAAAGGACCTCCAAAACTGACACCAGTGTCAACATCAAAGGTTCCTATTGTGACTATTCCTAAACTAGCAGCAAAACATGTGGTCACTATCCCTGGAGTGAAATATGACTTGGTAAATCAATTGCAACAGACCGCTGCCAAAATTTCCATCTTTGAATTTCTCAAGATATCCAAAGTGCATAGGGAAATCCTAGAACAAGCCCTACATGATGCTAACATTCCAAAAGATATAGATATAGACAAGTTCCAAGCGATGGTCAATCATATATGAGCGCCACATTACCTCTCCTTTTCTAAAGAGGATGACAATCATTGACCCATCCGCACAATCAACCCCTCCATATCAAAGTACTTATCCATAAATCCCAAGTTAGACATGTGTTGATAGATGGAGGCACCGGATTGAATATTTGTACACTGGATTTGGTCAGGAGGCTAGGCCTCTCAGAGAAAACAATTGACTCTAGAAACAAGATAACTATCAAAGCCTATGATGAGGAAGAAAGATCTTTCAGAGGTATTATTTGTCTACCTATCAGAGTTGGGCCGATTGAGAGGGATGTCATGTGTCAAGTTCTATATTTACCATTGTCCTAAAATATCCTACTGGGGAGGCCATGGATTCACGAGATGCAAGTTGTACCATCCACTTACCACCAATACATAAAATTCCCACATAATGGGGTGGAAGTGATGATTCCTATAGATGCCAACTACACTTGCAACAATATTAAAGTAGGTAGCATGATCCCATACAATAAAGAAGCTCTGGATATGGTTGCTCCTAAAACTACCAAAGACATGGTTATGAAAGGTTTGAGCAAGACTTCGAAACTTCAAGAAACAGGTATGGGAGAGTACAAATTAGATCTGACTCCCTCGTTGACAGAACTTTTGGTGTCACCAAGATCCTATGGGAAACCTTCATCGACATTCACACCTCTAGTAGTCAAAGAGCCAGAAGTACATAAAGCAACTGGCATGATAAAGGCATCCACATCTTCAGATAACCTAGAAGAATAGGCAGTCTTGGATTGGCTCTACAGAGGTGAACTGGTGGAATCTGAGGTCAAACATGTAAAGATATCCCCTGAACAGTATGGAAAGGGATATGAATTCCTTATACAAATGGGCTACAAAGGAAAGAGACCTCTAAATGACACAGGACAAGGGATTATTGAACCCATACCCATGGATTTCTGCCTCAACAAAGATAAAACCAGACTGGGTTCTAACACCAAAAGTGATAAACCTATTTCTAAAAAGTGTCCACCATCTGAAACAGATAGTGATAAAACAAGTGAGATAGTGCTGGAACCATGGCCTTATGAGAGATTATTACACATTGGTGCAGAAAATTCCACATACCAAGGAGAACGCTATGTACCTAGCTTTGAGGCACCACAAGATTTGCACACTCCTTTGCTAGAACAACCTCCCATTCAAGAGGTAGGAGACACCATAGCGACAATCTCTCAAGAGACACCCCAGCCATAGAATTTACATCATAACTGGGGGTAGTTGGTCACAATTTCACATGTCCTCGATCTACCTCACTTTGATCTACAAATAGCAAATCGAGTACATCAGATAACCATTGTTGAATACTTGAATAGATCTGATGATGATGTCATAGAATCTTATGACTATGAGTGGGACCGGTTGTCTGTTGCCTCTGAAGAGACTGGAATAGACACAATCCACATTTTTGTAGCATCCTCGGCTCCTAGAAGATGACCTGACACTCCTTTTAATAGTGTTGATCCTCTGGAAGTAGAAGAAGAGTTCCTTCCCCCAATCATTGATGGAGACACTAGTGAATACATAACTCTAGAATAATTTCATAGGCTGCAAGCAAGAAGCCTCCTTCTACAGAGAGATAATGATGAGACCTCTACTGATGAGTCACTAGAGTTTGATCCCCATACAACTAAGAAGGACCCTTTTAACAATGATCCCACTCTTATTGATCTAAACATCGAAGAACTTAACTTAATAGATCATGTCATGTCAGTTAATGGTCTTGATACTAACACGATGTTGTCCATCTCAGACTCTGACTCCCTACCATTGGTACTTCCAGACCTGATTGATTGGACTAAAATGGATCCAACTCCTGTCCTTGACTTTCCCAATGACCACTACCTAGCTTGTTATCTCAACACTTGTGAACCTTACCCTTCTTCCACCAATGCAAGGAGCGAGAACATGTCATAGGAGGATATCAAGTTTCTTAGTCACAAACTAAAAAATAAAAAGAAAAAGTGGACTAATGGTGAAAACCACTCTGTGGCAGTATTAGATCCCAAAATAGTAAAGAAAAAAGATGTATCCAATGGTGAAAACCTCTTTGAGGTGCCAAAGGATGAGACTCTTGATATCCTCCCTAAAAACTTTCAAGAGAGATCTTCAGTTTTGATTGAGCCAACACAGCCAGTAAAGTTGGGTACTATTGAAAATCCTCAAATATTTCACCTGACACAATCTCTATTAGAAGAAGAGAAGGTACAGTTCACAGAGTTCCTAAAGGAAAAGAAAATCAACTTTGCATGGTCTTACACTGATATGACAGGGCTAGATCCTAATCTCATCATGCACCACTTGTCTATAGCTCCTGGGATCAAGCCCATAAAACAAAAACTTAGAAAGATGCATCCTCATGTTGCATTATTGGTAAAAGAAGAGCTAGAAAAGTTGTTAAAAGATGGATTTATTTGAGTGATTGCCTATGCAGGGTGGATCTCCAATGTGGTCCTCATTTCTAAATTTGATAAATCTATCAGGATCTGTACAGACTTCAGAGACCTAAAAAAAGTATGCCCAAAGGATGATTTTCCTCTACCAAACATTGGCATGATCATAGATCTCACAGCAAGCTTCCAGATGTACTTATTAATGGATGGATTCTTGAGCTATAATCAAATCAAGATCGCCCCTAAGGATCAAGAGAAAACTGCATTCACATGCACCTGGGGAACTTTTTGCTGGAATGTCATGCCTTTTGGGTTAAAGAATATCGGTGCAACATATCAAAGGGCCATGACAACAATATTCCATGACATGATGCACAAAAACATGGAGGATTATGTTGATGACACATTGGAAAAATCTAAAGAAAGAGGGACTCATATTTCTGACTTGAGGAAAATATTGGATCGAATAGAACAATTCCAACTCAGACTTAACCCCAAGAAGTGTGCCTTTGGGGTCCAATCAGGGAAGCTCCTAGGATTCATAGTATCAGTAAAGGGAATCGAGGTAGATCCTGCCAAGCTAAAGGCTATTCTAGAGATGACTCCTCCACATAATATCAGTCAAATGAGGACACTACAAGGGAGACTCTAGTCTATCAGGAGATTCATGTCCCAACTTGCAGATAAGGCACAACCCTTTACTAAGCTACTACATAAAGGGGTTCCATTCAACTGGGATGAACATTGTGAAGCAAACTTCAGAGAATTGAAAGGGTACCTAGCTTCACCACCTATTCTCATGGCGCCTATTCATGGAAAACCCTTACTTCTATACATTTCAGCTATAACTACATCCCTAGGAGTATTACTGGCACAAGAAGATGAAACAAAGAAAGAAAGAGATATCTACTACATTAGTAGGACATTGGTCACCTATGAGCTCAATTATAGCATTATTGAGAAAGCATGCTTAGCAGTTGTCTTTGCATCACAGAAATTGAGACACTACATGCTCTCTCAAACAATAAAGCTCATTGCTAAGATTGATCCTCTAAAGTATCTTTTGAGCAGAACAACATTAACAAGACGTTTGGAAAAATGGGTCCTAATTCTGAGTGAGTTTGACATTGAATATGTTGAACAGAGAGCTATCAAAGGACAGGTGCTTGCGGATCAATTAGTTGATTCACCACTTCAAGATGATGAACCTCTACTAATTGCATTTCCTGATAAAATGATCATGCACCTTACTGAACATCCCTAGAAGATGTACTTTGACGGTTCCTTCATGCAACAAGGATCTAGAGCAGGGGTTCTCTTCATAACTCCACAAGGATAAAAGATTCCTAAATCTTACAAATTGATGTTTCTATGCACCAACAATATCTCAGAATATGAAGCCTTGGGCAATTTCCTCAAGCTAGCCATGGAATGGAAGATCATAGAATTACACGTGTATGGTGACTCCCAACTAATTATCAATCAAATAAATGGGGAGTATCAAACAAAAGATGAAAATTTGATGCCCTACAAGAAACTAGTTGATGATTTGAAGAATTACTTTGTCTTCGTCACCTTCCAGCAGATACCAAGATCAGAGAACAAGGCTGCAGATGTTATGGCTACCTTGGCATCCATGTTGCAACTAGAGGAACATCAATTTTGCTATGACTTCTTGGTGGAAGAAATATCCTATCCTTCCTTTGATACCCCTGCATACTAGGTAGTATGTGCCTTAACTACCCTAGATCACTCTTGATATGCCGATATTATTACCTATCTTTCCAATCAAACCATTCCCGCCAATCTGTCTAGAAATGAGAAAAGACCCCTGATTAGGACAGCATCATGTTATGTACTCATAACTAACAACCTATATTGACGCGGTCTCAATGGAACACTTCATTGTTTAGAACTTGAAGAGTCTAATCTAGCATTAAAATATGTCCATGAAGGCGTATGTGGATCACACTCGAATGAATTTTCATTAGCCAAGAAACTACATAGAGTAGGCTATTATTGGCCTACCATGGAAAAAGATGCTATTCAATTTTAAAAAGACACCCTTGTATCATCAGTACAACCATAAAGAGTATCAGTACGACCATAAAGAGTATGAGAAAAAACAAAATATCATCAGTACAACCATAAAGAGTATCAGTACGCCAAAAATGATGAATCAGATATATGTATGAATATAATGTATAAAAGAGGGGATCTCAGCAGGATCCAGATATACATGTATGATCTCAAAATGATACAACAATATCAACTCTAGCCCGCCCCCTCTCCCTGGTCAGGAGGAGGAGGTGGTGGCATGAAAGGAGCTGCTAGAGGCGGCATGGCCCCCTCTGACTACTGAGATACACGAGAGAAGGAAGGAGTTCTCTGGCCCTCCGACACTGCTGCGTAATACAAAGCTTAATAATATGTCACCCTTTGTCCCTGATGGACTACTATCTGGGCATGGACATATCTCTCTGCTCTGAGAAACTCCACTTGTGCATCCCTCTCATCTCTCAAATGCTCAAGCTATCTATCCCTATCTACTAAAAGAGCATCAGTGGTAGTAACCCTAGCCTCCAATGCTATGATCTGGGCTTGAAGCTACTCCCTCTCCTACTCACATCTAGATAAAGGGTCACCATTTCTACCAGGATCCTGCTCCTAAACTCTCTGTTGTCACTATCTCTACTGCTCCAGAGTAAGTAATGGGCCAGTATCTCTTTGTGGGGCCACCAATCTGTATCTCTACCGTCTGCCCTTCCCACTACCGCTCAGACCACCTGTATCAACTACCTCTCCACCACCACCCCTATCATCACCATCATGCCTATTATCCAGAGTGGGGCACCTGCCATCTCTACCACCATCTCGGCCCCCATGTCTCCCTAGAGCCCAGTCTCTCTAAGCACCCCCTCTACTCCTGGCGGGTCGGTCATCAGGATCATAATCAAGTGGCTCCTCTATACGAGGAATGATCTCCTCAGGCATAGTAAATCATGGAAAGGGATACTGGAGAATCTCAGTAGCATACCCATCTAAAAATCCTACATCCTTGACATCAGGACGAAGGTCCCAGTCTATAGCAACCATATCTCAGATCTCCTGGGATGCAGTCTCATAGGTCAGCTATGCACCCCAATCAAGTGTCTCATCACGGATATCCACATACACACACATATATCTGGCGCCCACCGTGGTCCTAGTCTACAGCAACCATATCTTGGATCTCCTGGGATGCAGTCTCATAGGTCAACTATGCACCCTAATTAGGTACCTCATCCTTGATACAAGCATACACTGCAACATCCTTTGTACGGCCCTGTCACCGCCCATAATGTTTCAAAACTCTGGTAATCAGGAAGTGCTCTATAATGTATCTGGTTTGGCCTATCAAATATCTTCTCTAACACAAAAATGGAACCTGTCGAGCATCAAATGTCCACACCTCACAATCTAAATAAGGTCACCAAACGACCTCTGTCATGTCATCAAAAAGGCGGCACCAGTACTCAACCTTGTCCAGATGGGGCTGCTATAAGAGGCTACATACATGTATACATAGGGCTGCTCAGGTACCCTCTACCTATCTACTATCGGCCGTGTGATAGGGATGTGCTCCCATGCCCAAATCTGAAGAATCGGTATACCAACAGTCATGCTGTGGGTATGGTGATACACAATCTCATGAAGCTCTCTGTACATATGTGTCAATATGTAGCTACCCCAAGTGAAGCATCTGCGGTGGACGATCATCTGCTCCACCATGCTCACCCATCCAACCAAGAATCTATGTTGACCTCTATCTGGCATGAGGATGCAGCTTACCAATCTAGCTAAGTACACACCTATTTGATCATAGTGATAGACCATATAGTCCCATGATAAGTATCTCCTGTCTATGGTGTCATCCTGAAAGAATCACCGAGTAGTGCCAATCACCATGCTAGCTCTAGACTCAAAGAACACCTCATGTCCCACCATTGGTACTCATAGGATCCTCCAGACATCCTTAGGTGTCAGAGTGATCTCTCCAGTAGGAATGTGGAAGGTGTTGTTCTCAGAATGCCACCTCTCGGCAAGAGCAGTCAACAACCCTCGGTTCACCCCGATCTCGGGTAAACCTATCAGTGAACGCAATCCACATCAGATCACAGTGGTCTACTCATCATTTGACAATCAACCAGATAATGTAAGTACACATGCTAGATAAGTGTCATGAAAGGCGACTACCTCAAACTAAGCCTGATTTTGGACACCATAGTAAAACATCAGAAACTATCTAAAACAAGGGGCAGAATCCTACTCTGTTAAGTTATTCCAAGTTTGCAGGATGCAAACAGATCAAATAAAATTAAAAATCTAATTCTTCTCCTAGATGCGATTCTAGAAATATAGGATACGATTGTGTATACAAGATGCGATCCCAAAAAAATGGGATGCGATCCTAAATGCGGGGTATGATTCCCAAAAAATGGGATATGATCCCCTGATGGATTGTAACTAAAAACAAAGAAAAACCTAATGGATGGGATGCAATCCAGAAAATCAAAAATGCAACATAGAAATTTGGAAAACCCGGATACAATTTGGGAAAAATAAGATGTGAGTCATGTTTGACAGGATGCGATCCAGAATCTCAGATGCGATCCTAACTTCAACTAGCTCTAAAATTCATAAAAATGCATGAAATTCAAAAATACAAAATTCACAGGGTATTTTATCGAGCACTTATCGGTGGTGGGTAGTCAGCTGGTCGCTGATGTCGGCGGCTCATCTTGAATCGGTGCTTCCTCACAGGGACTACCATCTTCACTGCAGAGCTCTCTGAATTTCTATGGAGGAAAGTGAAAATGAATAGTGAAATGGTAATTTTGGGGGCTTATATGGGTCTTTTGAGACATTTTGGATTTTCAAAACTCCTCCCTGACAACTAAAAATTCATTTATGTTCTTTTTTTACTCAATCGGGAACCAAATCAAAGGTGCCTACAATATTTTCCGTAGCATAGTATCATTTTTGTGGCAATTTCATAAGTTGCGACTTTGTTTCATTTGTTCCCAACATTGGTGAATACAACATATTTTACCATACATCTTGGTCAGAACATCATTTTATCAGCCTTATCACTCATATTTTCGCATAATTAACTTGGTAATTGTGTGTTTATTTTTAAACACACCTTCTTCTACTCCACTCTTTCTAGCCCACCTGCTTCCTGCAAGTAATACGTTCGTTCAAATGAGGGATTTATTTCTTTTTTTCTTTGATTTCATTCCCGAGGGGGCATGATCACACTATCATCAATTAAATTTTTTCTCAAAATAGCATTAAAATGACTTCATTATCAAACAAACTAGGGGCATGACAGTTTCCTTGACTAAAGTCAGAACTGTTGGATAGAAAGCTTTGGTTCTCATGAGCTCGATATCTTATGTTTCCTCATTTTAAAAATATTTTTATTAAGTTCTTGGAAGCTTCTTACTAATTTTTGGATGACAACCAAGTTTAGAATCAGTATTATCAATTTTTGGACGAGAACCAAGTTTAGAGTTGGTATTTTTAAAATCTTTTATTGAGCTTTGGACGACAAACAAGTTCAAAATCAATTCTATCAGTTTGGTTTGATCAAGTACGAGACTAATCTCATCATCATTTCATTCAACAACCAAGAACAGGATTCTCAATCTTTCTGAAGTCAAAATTGAAAACTTTCTTTGAATCAATGTGTTGCCTGCACATCAGTTCAAAGAGGGGCAAATGTAACCACCTAAATTTGGTATGTTCCAACTATGGACCCTATTTTCCCTAAGTGTGATCATACCTTTGATTATGTCCAAAAGACCCTTTTACTGCTTGGCATAATTTTTTAAATCAATTTAATGTCCTAGGTCATTTTTTATCACTGAATTATATTAACTATTATAGTCATACAATTCAAATCAATTCAAACCAATTAAATCATATAAAATTCAAACATGGCTATAGTATTTAATTATAAAGGAATTAAATAAATCTCTAAATCAATTACCCACTTGCAAAATAACCCCTTTCCCTAGCCTATTTAATTTAATTAAAAATGGCTATAGTCCTCTAATTATTAAAAAGCAATTTCATTCTTTAAATAATTAATTCCTAATGTTTTTAAATGAATTAAATAAGTTTATTTCATTTATTAATATTCCCCTAAATCCCAACCTAACCTATCTCAACCACTTCTACCCTGGGTTCTAACCCTTCTCAACCCATTCACCCTTGCTAATCTAATCCTAAATCCTAATTCTACCCTAACCCACCTCCTAATGTTGTCACATTCCATTAAGGAATGCTTAGAAACTCAACCCACTTGAGAAAGTCCACTTTCTCAAGCTGGACAAGATTCTAGATCCCCTGGTCTCCTTAACCAACCCAACTACCAACAAATAATTACTAAACCAAGATCTCTACTTGGTGCCTACAAGCCTTCAACACACTAACCCTTCAACTCACCTAAAGGACTTCCACCCCCACTCTTGTTAAGTACTCTTGCAGAGATGAGGAGGTATTTTTTGACATTTCAATTTGATAAATTAGAGGTTTTAGGGGTCCCTCTTGATTCAACTTGATAGTCAATTTTTGCAAATTTCTTCAAAATAGACCAATGGCTAGTAGCCCTATTAGGCCTCCTATTCCGAAAAAATAGGCATTTTCTCCACTTCTTTCCAAAGTAACCCTGAAACCTATCTTTGGTTCTTAGGTTCATTTTCCAACCTTGCAAATATTTTTTGGGTCTTAGCGTTCCAACCCTCCACACAATGCCCTAACCCAAAATGTGTGGTTTTATAAGGGATTTAGGACTTCACTAGCTTCTTGGATAGTATGCAAAGTTTAGACTCAAATATTGATTGGAATGACCTTATCCTCTTCACCAAGTATCTTTAATACTCCCAAATTCAACTACCAATAGCTAATTGGGTGATTAGTTCACTCCTCTGCAAGTTATGCATTCTGCAACAGTGTCTTCCTTAATTGGGCTCACCACTAGCTCGCCTAGGGAAAGACCTTAAAAAGGATTCCTCTAGATTTGAGAACCCAAGATCCTATACATGTTATGTACATGGATTCTACTCACTATCCCCAAGAGGTCATATATATTGAACAGTGGGATAGTGAGCTAGGTCATCATCTTTACAAACTGCCTGGTTTAAACTAGTGACAGTGCAAAACAAAACTAATTACAGAAAACTAAAGAAAGAACTTCAAAATACCAAATAAATGGCACACACAACAATAAAAAAAAATACCCTAAGCCACGCATGAGCTACAATGCATAATTCAATATATTCTTGATAACTATTACCAAATAACTAACTATTTGCACACAAAAAAACACTTCTCTCTAATCTCATAAATACAATTCTATACAATAGGTTTCTAACCTTGGAATTAGGTCATGACAGGTCTTAAATAGGTCAACCATGCCTTTGGTTTCCTCTTAGGACACTTCTCCACCATTTTTGCAAAATTGGACAATGTTGTCCAAGCAACTTTTAAAAGTTGCAAAAGCTGCAAAATGCAACTTTTACATCTTTTTGCATCTTTTTACAACTCCATGGAAATGAGGTCCAATACTCATCTAACCTCATCCTAGACTCCAACCTTAGTAGAAACATGGTTCTAAACTACTCCAAGCCCTAATGACATCATGCTGACATCATCATCACTACTAAACCAATCAAAAGACTTTACAACTTTTTAGCCTCTAATTGCAACTTTCTAAGGACTTAAGCCTTAACTAGACCTAATCCCTATTGTACTCATATACTATGGTCAATATGAACTTATGGAAAAAAAAAATGCCTCTAAGGGATTTACAAAATAAATAGCATAGGATTGATTTACCACCCAATGGATGCTCCTACACCATTCTACCCTTCTACACAAGGATTAATGAACATGAGAAGATAATAGAGAGATATCAATGCTGAAATTATTGAAATTTTTTTCCTCCACCCATGTAGCTTCAAATTCAAGGTGATCCTTCCACTGGTCCAAGTTCTCCATATACACTTTGTGTCTAGTTGTCTTCTTCACTCTGGATTCTAAAATATTCTCTACTTGAGGCTTAGCTTTTGGAGGTAAAGCTATTGTATTGTCATCTACTAATATCTCTTGATTGTTATGGTTTACTTTAGATAATTGTACCTTCAACTTCACCAAGTCTGACACATTAAACACTGGTGTGATACCCAATTCTAAGGGAAGTTCCACCTTATAGGTTTTCTATCGATACATAGCTAGTATCTTGCCTGGTCCCACTCTCTTCATCAGCAACTTTGTAGGAATTCCTTTCTAAAATCTAGATTTTTTTAGATGAACCATGAAATAGTCTCCCACATAAAGCTAAACATCTCTTCTTTTCTCATTCACCTTGGCTTTCAGTTTGTGAGTAGCCTCTATTATAGTCTTCTTGTCTTGCTCCTGAATCTCTTTCATTGTCTAAGAGAAGTCTTCTGCATGACCACTCCTATACTCCATGGCTCCTAGATCTCTGAGCTCACATACACCTCTTGGGTGCATCCCATACACTATCTCAAAAGGACTTTTTCCAGTGGTATGGTTAACACTGTCATTATAGGCATATTCATCTTGTGGAATAACTAGATCCCATGTCTTCCCATACTCTTTTGTTAGGAATCCAAGCATGTTACCTAACACCCTATTAATCACCTCATTTTGACCATCTATTTGTGGATGGTAAGCTGATCCAAAAGATAAGTTAGTACCCAATCTGCTCCATAGAGTCTTCCAAAGTGACCCATAAACCTGACATCCCTATCTCACACAATGCTTAGGGGAAGTCCGTGTATCCTCACCACCTCCTTGAAAAAGAGATGAGATATATAAATGGCATCATGGGTTGTATTACAAGGGATTAAATCATTCAAAACCTATCTACCACCACATAGATATTATCCAATCTTGTCTTTGTCTTAGGGAGCCCTACTATGAAATCCATGATAATGCACTCCCATGGTCTATTGGGAATGGGAAAAGGTTGGTACAAACCTACATTACTAGCTCCCCCTTTTGATTTCATACACACAACACACTATTCAACATACCTTCTGACATCTCTAGGCAACTTGGGCCAATGATATAACCTATGCACTAACTCCATGGTTTTGTTGATGCCAAAATGTCCATTGAGGCTCCCATTGTGCTTCTCTTGAATGATATTTTCTCTCATTGAACCCTTAAGGACACATAACTGATTCCCTATAAATAACAGACCACTCTATAATGTGTATTCTCCAAATTGACTGTGGAAGTGATCTTGAAAATTAGAACATACCTTGTAGACTTCAGAAAAGTCTTCATCATCTCTATAGAGTTCCTTATAACTCTCTATGCCAATGCTTTGGAGTTGAACTTATTGAATTGTCAACAATGTCCTACTCAAGGCATCTGCCACTTTATTCAACAGTCCCTTCTTGTGCTTGATAGTAAATGTGAAATCTTGCAAAAACTCCATCCATTTTAGGTGCATATTACTCAATTTTTCTTGTGTGTTAATATAGATCAAGGATTGGTTGTCTGTGAACACCACAAACTCCTTAGGGAGGAGATAATGTCTCCATTTCCTAAGTGCCTGGACTAGACAATACAACTCTAAGTCATAAGTTGAATAATTTTTCTTATCTTTGTTGAGCTTCTCACTAAATAATTCTATAGGCCTATCCTCTGGACTCAACACTCCTCCCACTGCCACTCCACTTGCATCACACTCTATTGTAAATATCTTGTCAAAACTAGGTAGCAAAAGGATAGGTTGGGTAGCTATCTATTCTTTCAACTTCTCAAAGGCTTTTCATTGTTCATAAGTCTATTTGAACTTGGTTTTCAATCGACCTTTAATGGTGTCTAGCACTGGTTCACAAATACCACTAAAGTTCCTTATAAATTTTCTATAAAACTGAGCTAACCCATGAAATCTCCTTACCTCTGTCCCTATGTTTGGTGTTGGCTAGTTCAAGATAGCCTCCACCTTGCTTGGGTCCATCTTCAATTAACCTTGAGACACTACAAATCCCAAGTACACAAGTTCTTGTTTGATGAATTCACATTTCTCCAAGTTAATAGACAATTGTTCCTCTTGCAGCCTTTTGAGCACTATCTCCAAATATTTTAGGTGCTCCTCCTTTGTTTTTATAAAAATGAGTATATCATCAAGATATAACACTACAAATCTGCTAGTGTAATCCTTTAGCACTTCATTCATTATCCTCGTGAATGTGCTAGGGGCGTTTGTAAGACGAAATGGCATAAATCTCCACTCATACAACCCTTCAGTGGTTTTGAAGGTTGTCTTCCATTCATCCCCATCCTTTATCCTAATCTGCTGGTATCCACTTTTAAGATCCAACTTAGTAAAATATTTGGCCCCTCCAAGAAAGTCCATCAAATCCTCAATCCTAGGTATAGGAAATCTATATCTAATAGTAATCCTATTAATATCCCTAGAATTAGCGCAAACTCTACACTTACCACATTTCTTGGATTCCAAAACCACGGCTACTGCACATGGGTTGATTCTCTTCTTTATCAATCCTTGGTCAAGAAGCTCCTACACTTTCCTTTCTACTTCTTGATTCTTCTCTGGTGTGAGCTTGTAAGTTTCTTTGTTGGAAAATGAATCCCCTGGGATAAAGTCTATTTGATTACTTATAGACCTCTTAGGAGGTAGGGTTTCTGGTGTACCATCATTGAATCTGTCTCTGAACCTCTCAAGTGATTCTTGAACCTCCACTGGTATAGGTTCTTATGTAGTCTTTTCTACTTCCTTGGGCTTTACAACTATGGAATAGCCCTCAATAACTTCTTGTTTAAGAGTTTCCATGAACTCTTTTCCATTGCTAAGTAACACACTAGGAATCTTTGACTGGTCTCCTTCTTCATCTAGCAAAGACTATATTTTGAATGTCTTTCCATCCTTCTTGAATGAGGTCTTGTATTTTCTTTCCCATCATAAATGGCTCATCTGTCATATTGCCATGGTCTGCCCTATAAGAGATGGCATGCATCCATAGGAAATACATCACATATCAACCTATATTTGTATCCTCCAATGGATAATTCCACCCATGTTTTCTCATTCATAAGGACACTTTGCCCTTTGTTCAACCATGTCACCTTATAGGGACTACTATGGGGTATCTTTTCCAAGTTAATATTCTTAACTGTTTCTTGTGAGATAATGTTATCTATGGAGCCTGAATACACAATAACATTGCACACTTTACCAAGTATCTTGCACCTTATTATAAATAAGTCTCTTGGGTATGTGCAGGATCATGGTATACCAACTATGGCCTTACGTGGCAATGAAAAATAAAAAAATCAGGGTTTGTTAACTTGACGTAAAAAGTTGGACATCTTATCAACCTTATGTGAAAAATTTGTAAGAATAGAATCTGTAGGAAATTGAATGTAGTTTCTAAACTACTAGCCCTTTTCTGAAAAAAAACTTGAATCTAATTGTTGAAAATTTTAGATTTCAATGCAGCAGTATGAAAATTTTAGGAAAAAAGATAAAAATTATGTGTATGTCTGACCACCTTAATCACAATCAAATGATGATATCTTTTCACAAGATTCTAGATATAAGTAGTAGACACTTGCCTGTATGTGACGCATATTTTTGTGTAATTGTTTCTCAATTAATTAATTAATTATGAATTTTATACTATGAATTTTTAGATTAATAAAAATCTCGTGTCTGGCCACCTTAACTAATTCTAAACTTTTCAAATTTATTTTTTTAATTTTCTTATAGTAGGTGAAGAATAGAATATGACGCATGTTTGGGATTTCAAAAAGGTTAAACCGTTTGAAAGTTATAATTTTTTTCAATCGGGACTTTAGAGGTAACTAAAATAGAAAAGGAGTAATAAATACTTATTGAAATTGAAATTTGACAGCAATTATATTGATGGAAACCTGATAATTTCTTTAAGAAAACCTTTTTGTTTCATCAATTTCGGGTGAAAAAAAGGTCATCAACTACATCGCCGAAGTCTGGATGTCAGAGTAAATATGATAAACATGTTTTTTGGGTTGACCATCCACGTTTGGCATTGCAAAGCCAAAACCTGAGGCAAATACCAAGGCTAATCGGATATAAGATATTATCGAATATGAGATATTATTGGATATGAGACACTAAATCAGATATGAGATATTAAATCGGATATGAGATAATATCATATATGAGATATTATCGGATATCGGATATCTCCTGCAAAAATTTCGCTTTCCATTTGAAATTTCAACATTTTCAATATTGATTTTAGGTTTTTAGTTTTTTATAGATTTCATATTCTATAATATTAATATTATACAAATACTAAATGATAATACCATTAGTATTAAATTATTATTATTTATATTAGTATTGTATAATACTAGTATTAGATTATATTAATATTAGTATGATATTTAGTAATATTAGTATTAATATATTAGTATTATGTTATATTATATATATTTCTATTATATTATATAAATTAGTATTATATTACCATTGTATAATAGTACAATATTAGTATTATATTTATTATTATTTATATTATAATAATAATACCTAGAGAGAGAGAGACCCATTAGGAAGCCTAAGAGTACATCTTAGGGGATGTAAGGTGTCTTATGGGGTTGTAGGACCCATTAATGACTCCTACGACTCTTTATGAACCCTTACAACCCCTTAGGAAGCCTAAGAGTACGTCTTAGTGTTAGGAATAAGGTGTCTCAACCTTGGATAATTCCTATTCTTATTATATGTTTTGTAAAATGTATTTTCTTGCAAATAATGTAATTAAGTGTAAGTGTACATGTCTAGTTGGCATGTTGATGTGTCACTCCACTTGATGTGTCAACATCTTGAATTGTGTGTAAGGAGATCATGGCTGAAACAATTATGACAGATTCCTATGACACGTAAGAGCTATTTCTAGGATATTTAAATGATAGGTGAAGACATGCAAGATATGTGGCAACTGATAAAGTTGAGTACTTTACACTCTTCCACAATCGTGGAAATTTTTTAGGGTTCCTATTTTCTCAGAGAATGGTAAAACCCTAATACGACTATCCTTGGAAGTTGCCGTAAAAAGGAAAGCGCGTGATATAAGCATTTTTTAGGGTTATAGGAAAGGATACGAAAAGAGTGTATTGTTGGTATAATCTGGTCCTACTAGATTTGGCTGTGTGTGTCAATTGTCTCCTGAAAGAACTTGCATTGCAAGTGTGTTGTAACCATTGTGTTGAAGATAATACATTGTGCAGGTTTTGGAGTGCTGGGGATTTTTACCGAAAGGTTTTCCCCAGGGTAAATCTTTGTGTCATTCTCTATTTTCTATATGCATGGTATGTAACTGTAATATCATTGTTAAAGTAGTTAACGAATATGAAATTGTAAGGATTTAAAAGAATTTGCACAATACTTTCCATTAGAGATTAGTGTAGGAAGTTGTTTCCGCACTTGAGTTTCCTTACAAGTGGTATCAGAGCCTGATAAACTTTTGATCCTAGTTGTTGGGTAGGTTTTTTTGAGCTAATCTCAAGTTGAGTGGGAGATTTTTGTGTAGAGCAATCTGAATCTTATTTGCAGATTGAGATGGCAGGTTCCTCATACAGTAGAATGGAGGTGGAGAAATTTAATGGCACTAATTTTGAGTTGTGGAAACTCAAGATGGAAGACATGCTTGAAGACCGCGATCTATGGGAGGCTTCTTCACTTGCTATGAGACCTGCAATGATATATCAAGTAGATTGGGAGATCAAGGATCAGAAGGCTAAGGGTCTCATCAGACTCTATCTAGTAGATGTCCTTCTTCTAAATGTTCTTGATGAGACTACTGTAAATTTTTTGTGGACACGGCTTGGGTTTGTGTATTAGGCTAAATCTCTGGTGAATAAGTTGTTCTTGAGAAAGAATTTGTATTCTTTAAGAATGGAGGAAGGTGGATCCATAACTGATCATCTCAATGCATTCAATTTATTGATTTCATAGTTGGCATCATCCGATGCCAAGATCGAGGAGGAGGATCGATGTATGACCCTGCTTTATTCCTTGCTAAATTTGTGGGACCATCTTGTGATGGCTCTCAGAAGTACTATAGTCACATTCTGTATGGATGATGTGGTGTCTTCGCTGCTATCTGAGGAGATGTGAAGAAAGACTTCAGATTCATCTAAGGAAGCCCTTGCTGTTCATGGGAGATCCAATGACAAAGGAAAGCATAATGACAATAAGTCAAAGAAGGGCAGATCAAAATCTCATGGGAGTTCTAAAACTCCTGGAAATTCCAAGGCAAAATGTTGGAACTGTGATAAATCTGGGTACTTCCGGAGGGACTGCAAAGAACCGAAGAAGAAGAAGAAGAAAGGCTCAGATTCAGTTTCTGAAAAAACTCAAGAAGATGGAGATGCTTTTATTGTAGCTTTGGCAGCCCATGCATCTGATTATGTGTGGTTAGTATACTCGGGTGCTTCTTTTCACATGACCTCTCATCGAAACTGGTTCTCAAAATATGAAGAGTTTGATGGTGGAAAGGTGTACTTGGGTGATGATTCTCACCTAAAGATAGTTGGACACGGAAGGGTCACTATCAGATTTCCTGATGGACAAGTAAAGGGAATCAACAAAGTTATGCACATTCCAGGTTTTGCACGAAACCTATTATCTGTAAGTATGCTGAAAGATGTAGGTGTGCAAGTTGTTTTTTTGAAAGATGGATGCAAGATGATGAGAGGTTCTATGGTGCTCGCTAAAGGTACTAGGAGAGGTACTTTGTTTCAACTTGATGCATGCATTGCTTAGTGCAATAGTTCTTCTATTTCAAAGAAGAGAGTGGCTATCACTTCATCCCCACCATCTGAACGAGCATTAAAGAAGACTGTGGCAATGGGTTCTGATGGCAGTGCAGTAAGTGTACCTAAGGGTGAAAACACTTTGGAAGGCAAGCTTCCTGCAGAAAAGATAATGTTATGGCATATGAGATTTGGCCATATTGGTGATAAGGGTCTTAGGACCTTGAAAACTAAAAATCTCATCGAGGGGCTAAATGATTGTAATCTTGAATTTGATTTCTGTGAACACTGTGTTTATGGTAAGCAAAATCGTGTTCAGTTCTACTCCAGTTCTCACAAGTCTTCTGGTATTTTAAATCTTATTTATTCTGATGTATTTGGTCTTGTAAAAGTTCCTTCTATCTCCAGTTCTGTATATTTTGTATCTTTTATAGATGATTACAGTAGAAGAACTTGGATATATTTCTTGAAAAGTAAGACACTGGTTTTTAGTTGGTTCAAGGAATTTAAGGCTCTCGTGGAGAATCAGACTAGTAAAAGAATCAAGTGTGTGAGAAATGATAATGGTGGTGAGTTTTGTTCCATAGAGTTTGAACAGTTCTATAAAGAACAAGGAATCGAGAGACATAAGACAACTCCTTACACCCTGTAGAAAAATGGAGTTGTAGAGAGAATGAATAGGACACTGATGGACAAGGCTAGGAGTATGCTTAGTGGAGCTAGTTTAGAACAAAGGTTTTGGGCCGAAGCTTTGGCCACTGCTTGCTATCTGGTTAATAGATCTCCTACATCAGCTCTTGTTGGTAAGACACCTATGGAGGTGTGGTCTGGTAAGAAGCCTTTAATTAGACATCTTCATGTTTTTGGTTGTGAAGCTTATGCACATATTCCAAAGGAGAAAATATCTAAGTTGGAAAACAAAGCTGTCAAATGTATTTTCATTGGATACAGTGTTTGTGTGAAAGGATACAAGCTTTGGGATCCTGTGACTAGTAAGGTTTTGCATAGTAGAAATGTTATTTTTAGAGAGCTAACATCTCCTATTGTGCTGCAACTAGATGAAAAAGAAAAGGAAAAAGATGTTGTTCAGCTTCCTCCTACCCCTGAGAAGACTGAAGAAAGAGACCGTGTTGGGTCTAATGATGAGGAGAGCTCTAGAAGCTCTGATAGTTCGGAAGAAGAGGAAGAACAACCTCAACCTTAGCCCTTGAGGAGTTCCACGAGAGAAATAAAGCAACCAGAAAGGTTTGGTTATTCTATGTTAGATTCTAGTTGTGCTTTTGCTTTGATTATTAACACTGATGAGCCTAGATCTGTGAAAGAGGCTTTGGGTATGGAAGATGCAAGTTCCTAGATTGAGGCTATGGATGACGAGATGGCTTCATTAGAGAAAAACAAAACTTGGGACCTTGTACCTTTGCCTAAAGGGGGAAAATCTGTAGGCTGTAAATGGGTGTTCAAGAAGAAATTCTGTGCAGATGGCAGTGTTGAAAGGTACAAAGCTAGATTGGTTGCAAAGGGGTATTCACAGGTAGAGGGAATAGATTATGGTGAAATATTCTCTCCTATTGAAAAGTTGACATCCATTAGATTTTTCTTATCTCTTGCTGCATCATATGATTTAGAGATAGAACAGATGGATGTGAAGACTGTTGCCCAAATTTCCATTTTCTAAGCAATTTGGCCCTTGTCTGTGTTTCCCACCCAAAAAATGGCTAGACCCTTTTCAAAAAGTCTTACTCTTGTCTCATCGCGCAATCACGGTGAAGATATGTTCAAGTCATTAAGTTGCGCGAGTGCGCGACGAGCCGCCAGTCGCGGTCGTCGCGCAATCGCGATCTATTCCTGCATAAGTCTGATCTGTCCGCGACTGAGTGGGTTCACTATAGCAATGACTAATCGCGCAATCGCAAGTCATTTTTCAATAGTCATGTCCCGTCTGCGAGTTGGTGACGAGCGGCAGTAAGTGACCATCGCACAATCGCGATCAGTCGAAGTCAAGGTAAATAAAGCCCGCGAGTGGGTGATGATTCATTTTATAGTATGTATCGCACGGTCGCAATGTCTGTTTCATGACAGGTTTCAAGGTTGCGGGTGTGCGACGAGCCGAAGGATAATATCATCGCACACTCACCAAGTAAGAAAGATAAAGATGATATAAGTTGTGAGTATGTGATGAGCAAAGAGGGCAAGTCATCGCTCAGTCGCTGATGGATAAAGGCAAACAAAATACTGCTCGCGAGTGCACGATGAGCAGAAAGCAGAGCCCATCACGCGGTCGCCAGGTAATGAGATTATTAAAAAATCAAGCTGCGAGTGTGCGACTGAGGGAAAAAGGTGTGTCATCGCACAGTCGCCGGTCCATAAAGATCAAAGGAGAACAGAGTGCGACTAGGTGACCAGGAGCTGAAGAGCTCATCGCGCACCCGCCAAGGAATAAAGATAAGTCAAAGGTAGCTCGCGAGCGCGCGATAAAGTAGAAAGCGAGGCCTCATCGCTCACTCGCCGAGCAATTGACATAAAGAAATGATAGTCTGTGAGTGTGCGATGAAGTAAAATGGATGTCGTCGCGTACTCTTCGATCGAAAGGGAAAAAGGAAAAATAGCTTGCGGGCTTGCGACCGAGCTGAAGAGAATCGTTGTCGCACACTCGCATAGAAGATAAAATAGAGTAAAAGTTGCTCGCGAGTGCGCAATCACAGAAGATGTAATGAATAAAGAGGCTCGTCGCTTAATCGCTCAGAATTTAGAAGAGAGAGAGCATAGCCTGCGACTGTGCGATGATGATGCAGATGAGGTTGTCAGAACCCAGATGGTCTTGGTTGGTGGAAGAAAGATGTTTTGCTTGGCTTACAGGATTTCCAAGGTATCAGAACATTCTAAATCGAAGGAAATTATGCACAAAGCAATCTGATCTCTGATTAGATTTGTTTTAATATCGGTGAATAGAGTCAGAAGGATCAGATTGTTCTCAGACGATCTAAATCAGATTTTTTGAAAAGATCAGAAGATGTAGTTGATAAAGTCTGCGGAAGAGTTATTGCATTTGAAAGACTTTGTGACTCTTCTAGAGGATAAAATAACTTCTTTAGAGGAGCATTTATGTTGATATTTTGAAGAGATGACTTTCAAGGCTAAGCGGTGGCTAGACAAGAAAAAGATCTGATCAGGAAGTTATTGCTAAAAAATGCAGTTGGCTTTGAAGTTGTATAAATATGAGTTGAGGACTCATTTGTAAAGTTAGTTATGATTATGCAGAAAACATGCTTTGTGACATTTTCTTGTCCTTGGTATATTTGTGCATGAGTCTGTAACTCACTGTGAGAAGTAATATGCAGAGTTTCAATTCTTGGATCAATTCGTTGAATTGTGTCAACCTTGTCTCTTTTCTGCTTGTCTGTATGTTTCTTGATTGTTGATGGATTAACTGTGGATAATTTTATTCCTCTTAATTAGTCCTTTAACAGCATCTACTTGCAGAAGAGTATGTCTGCTTGCAGGTTGTAACTAGTGTTTTACTGTTTAAAGCTGTTAACTGTGAAGAAGTCTTTCCTTTTAACTGGTTTAATCAGGGCCTTGTTATGAAATATTGATGCATGCCTATACAAGGGACTTGTGTTTTATTTACAATTCAGAGTTAATTGACCCAGGGGCTTATCCTGTGTGTATTATGTTTTCATGCCATTTTCGGTGCATCACCTAGTAGGTAGTTTGCTTTCAGTCATTTCCCTTTCCAAGCAATCCCTCTATCCTTTTCCTTCAAAAGTTTTACTTTCCTGGTAAAAAAGAAAATTAAGGTGATTATCCAAGAGGAACCAACCTAGAATCTGGAGGTCTCATCTCAGTTAGCATAGGTCCCACAACCTGGAGATGATTCCCTTGTTATACTGGATTATCAAGACCAAGAGAGCT
>MU223265.1:394169-417079 GCA_018584345.1 Thuja plicata
GCCTTTTGGCCTATAGCGGTTAGTTCCTGTTATGTTCCTATTGCTCTTACAAGGTGTTTGACAAGTGGGAGAATGTTAGGAATAAGGTGTCTCAACCTTGGATAATTCCTATTCTTATTATTTGTTTCATAAAATGTATTTTCTTGAAAATAATGTAATTAAGTGTGAGTGTACATGTCTAGTTGGCATGTTGATGTGTCACTCCACTTGATGTGTCGGCATCTTGAATTGTGTGTAAGGAGATCATGGCTGAAATGGTTATGACGGATTCCTATGACACGTAAGAGCTATTTCTAGGAGATTTAAATGACATGTGAATACATGCAAGATATGTGGCAACTGATAAAGTTGAGTACTTTACACTCTTCCACAATCATGGAAATTTTTTAGGGTTCCTATTTTCTCAGAGAATGGTAAAACCCTAATACGACTATCCATGGAAGTTGCCCTAAAAAGGAAAGCACATGATATAAGAATTTTTTAGGGTTACAAGAAAGGATATGAAAAGAGTTTATTGTTGGTATAATCCGGTGCTAATGGATTTATCTATGTGTCGATTGTCTCCTGAAAGAACTTGCATTGGAAGTGTGTTGTAACCGTTGTGTCGAAGATAATACATTGTGCAGGTTTTGGAGTGCTGGGGTTTTTTGCCAAAAGGTTTTCCCCAGGGTAAATCTTTGTGTCATTCTCTATTTTCTATATGCATGGTATGTGACTGTAATATCATTGTTAAAGTAGTTAACGAATCTGAAATTGTAGGGATTTAAAAGAATTTGCACAATACTTTCCTTTAGAGATTAGTGTAGGAAGCTATTTCCGCACCTGAGTTTCCTTACACTTAGGGGTCGTAACGTGTCTTAAGGGGTTCGAGGATGCATTAATGGGTCCTATGTAACCTATGAATGGGTCCTAAAACTCCTTATAACACCTTACGACCCATTAGGAAGCCTAAGAGTACATCTTAGTGGTTGTAATGTGTCTTAAGGGGTCCTAAGACCCATTAATGGGTCCTACTACCCCTTATGACACCTTACAAACCATTAGAAAGCCTACGAGTACATCTTTGGGGTCGTAAGGTGTCTTAAGGGGTCCTAGCATCCATTATTGGCTCCCACGAACCTGTATGACACCTTACAACCTATTAGGAAGCCTAAGAGTACATCTTAGTGGTTTTAAGGGGTCTTATGGTGTCCTAAGACACTGTAATATGTCCTATGACCCCTTGAGATCCATTAATGTGTACTAGTAAACCTAAGATGTATTATTAGGGTTCCTAAGGGGTCTTAAGGTGTCTTAAGGGGTCCTAGGACACATTAATAAGTCCTACAACCCCTTCTGACACATTACAACTCATTAGAAAGCCTAAGAGTACTTCTTAGGGGTCATAAGGTACCTTAAGGGGTTTTAGCATCCATTAATGGCTCCTAAGATAGAGTAATATGTCCTATGACCCGTTGAGAGCCATTAATGTGTACTATGAACCTTAAGATGTATTCTTAGGGTTCCTAAGGGGTTGTAAGGTGTCTTAAGGGGTTCTAGGACCAATTAATGGGTCCTACGACCCCTTATGACACCTTATGACCCATTAGGAAGCCTAAGATTACATCTTTGGGGCTGTAAGGTGTCTTAGGGGTTGTAGGACCTATTAATGAATCCTACGACTCCTTATGAACCCTTACAACCCCTTAGGAAGCCTAAGAGTGCATCTTAGGTATGGTAAGGTGTTTTAACGAGTCCTAAGTCCCATTAATGGGTCATACAAGCCCTTATGACACCTTACGACCCATTAGGAAGCCTAAGAGTACATCTTGGGGGTTGTAAGGTCTCTTAAGGGGTCCGAGGACCCATTAAGGGGTCTTATAACCCCTTATGACACCTAATAACCCATTAAAAAGCATAAGAATACATCTTAGCAGTTGTAATGTTTCTTAAGGGGTCCCATGACCCATTAATGGTCCTACGACCCCTTATGACACCTTGCAACCCATTATAAAGCCTAAGAGTACATCATAGGGGTCGTAAGGTTTCTTATGGTATCCTAGCATTCATTAATGGCTCCTACAAACCCTCATGACACCCTACGACCCATTAGGAAGCCTAAGAGTACATCTTAGGGGTTGTAAGGGGTCTTATGGTGTGCTAAGACACACTAATATGTCCTATGACCCCTTGAGAACCATTAATGTGTACTAGGAACCCTAAGATGTATTCTTAGGATTTCTAAGGGGTTGTAAGGTTTCTTAATGGGTCCTACAACCCCTTATGACACATTACAACCCATTAGAAATCCTAAGAGTACATCTTAGGGGTTGTAAGGTGTCTTAAGGGGTCCTAGCGTCCATTAATGGCTCATAAGACACAGTAATATATCTTATAACCCCTGGAGACCCATTAATGTATACTAGGAACCCTAAGATGTATTCTTAGTGTTCCTAAGGGGTTGTAAGGTCTCTTAAGGTGTCCTAAGACCCATTAATGGGTCCTACGACTGCTTATGTCTCCTTACGACCCATTAGGAAGCCTAAAGGTACATCTTAGGAGTTGTAAGGTGTATTAAGGGTTCGTATGACCCATTAATGAATCCTACAACTCCTTATGAGCCCTTACAACCCTTTAGGAAGCCTAAGAGTACATCTTAGGGCTCGTATGGTGTCTTAAGGGGTCAAAGGACCATTAATGGGTCCTATGACCCCTTATGACACCTTACAACCCATTAGGAAGCCTAAGAGTATAGCTTAGGGGTTGTAAGGTGTCGTAAGGGCTCTCAAGACCCATTAATGGGTCCTACGACCATTTATGACACCTTACGACCCATTAGGGAGCGTAAGTGTACATCTTGGGGGTCATAATTTGCCTTAAGGGGTCCTACGACCCATTAATGGGTCCTACGACCCCTTTTGACACCTTATCACCCATTAGGAAGCCTAAGAGTACATCTTAGGTGTTGTAAGGTGTCTTAAGGGGTCTTATGACCCATTAATTGGTCCTATGACCCCTTATCACACCTTACAACCCATTAGGAGGCCTAGGAGTACATCTTAGGGGTCATAAGGGGTCTTATGGTGTCCTAAGACATATTAAAATATCCTATGACCCCTTAAGACCCATTAATGTGTACTTGGAACCCTAAGATGTTTTCTTAGGGTTCCTAAGGGCTCGTAAGGTGTCTTAATGGGTTCTATGACCCATTATGATACCTTTTGGCCCATTAGAAAGCCTAAGAGTACATCTTAGGTGTTTTAAGTTGTCTTAAGGGGTCCTAGCATCAATTAATAGCTCCTAAGACACAGTAATATGTCCTATGATTCCTTGAGACCCATTAATGTATACTAGGAACCCTAAGATGTATTCTTAGGGTTCCTAAGGGCTCGTAAGGTGTCTTAAGGGGTCCTAGGACCCATTCATGGTCCCATAACCCCTTATGACACCTTACGACCCATTAGGAATCTTAAGAGTACATCTTAGGGGGTCATAAGGTGTCTTAAGGGGTTTTAGGACCCATTAATGGGTCCTATGACCCCTTATGACACCTTACAACCCATCATAAATCCTAAGAGTACATCTTAGGGGTATTAAGGTGTCTTAAGGAATCCTAGGACCCTTTAATGGGTCCTACAAACCCTTATGACACCTTACAACCCCAGAGAGAGAGAGAGAGAGAGAGAGAGACCCATTAGGAAGCCTAAGAGTACATCTTAGGGGAGGTAAGGTGTCTTACGGGATCATAGAACCCATTAATGACTCCTACGACTCCTTATGAACCCTTACAACCCCTTAAGAAGCCTAAGAGTACATCTTAGGGTTTGTAAGGTGTCTTAAGGGTTCATAGGACCTATTAATGGGTCCTACAACCTATGACTGGGTCCTACAACCCTTTATGATACCTTACTACCCATTAGGAAGCCTAAGAGTACATCTTAGTGGTTATAAGGTGTCTTAAGGGGTCCTAGGACCCATTAATGGGTCCTACTACCCCTTATGAAACCTTACAAACCATTAGAAATCCTAAGAGTACATCTTAGGGGTTGTAAGGTATCTTATTAGTATGCATTAATGGCTCCTACAAACCCTTATGACACCTTACAACCCATTAGGAAGCCTAAAATTATATCTTAGGGGTTGTAAGGGGTCTTATGGTGTCCTAAGACACTGTAATATGTCCTATGACCCCTTGAGATCCATTAATGTGTACTAGTAACCATAATATATATTCTTAGGGTTCCTAAGGAGTCAGAAGGTGTCTTAAGGGGTCCTACAACCCCTTATGACACCTTATGGCCCATTAGAAATCCTAAGAGTAATTCTTAGGTGTTGTAAGGTGTCTTAAGGGGTCTTAACATCCATTAATGGCTCCTAAGAAAGAGTTATATGTCCTATGACCCGTTGAGACCCATTAATGTGTACTAGGAACCATAAGATGTATTCTTAGTGTTCCTAAGGGGTTTTAAGGTGTCTTAAGGGGTTCTACAACCCATTATTTGGTCCTACGACCCCTTATGACATCTTACAGCCCATTAGGAAGCCTAAGAGTACATATTTAGGTCTGTAAGGTGTCTTAAGGGATTGTAGGACCCATTAATGACTCCTACGACTCCTTATGAACCCTTAAAACCCCTTAGGAAGCCTAAGAGTACATCTTAGGGGTCATACAATGTTTTAACGGGTCCTAAGACCCATTATTGAGTCCTATGACACCTTATGAAACCTTACGGCCCATTAGGAAGCCTAAGAGTACATCTTAGGGGTCGTAATATGTCTTAGGACCAATTAATCACTCCTACGACCCCTTATGGCACCTTACAACCCATTAGGAAGCCTAAGAGTATAACTTAGGGGTTGTAAGGTCTCTCAAGGGGTCCTAGGACCCATTAAGGGGTCCTACAACCCCTTATGACACCTTATGACCCATTAGAAAGCCTAAGAATACATCTTAGGGGTCGTAATTTTCCTTAAGGGGTCTTAGGACCCATTAATGGTCCTACGACCCCTTATGACACCTTACAACCCATTAGAAAGCCTAAGAGTACATCATAGGGGTTGTAAGGTGTCTTAAGGGGTCCTAACATCCATTAATGGCTCCTACAAACCCTTATGACAACTTATGACCCATTAGGAAGCCTAAGAGTACATCTTAGGGGTTGTAAGGGGTCTTATGGTGTCCTAAGATACAACAATATGTCCTATGACCCCTTGAGAACCATTAATGTGTAGTGGGAACCCTAAGATGTATTCATACAGTTCCTAAGGGGTTGTCAAGTTTCTTAATGGGTGCTACGACCCCCTATGAAACCTTACAACCCATTAGAAACCCTAAGAGTACATCTTAGGGGTCATAAGGTGCCTTAAGGGATCCTAGCATCCATTAATGGCTCCTAAGACAAAGTAATATATCCTATGACCCCTTGAGACACATTAATGTATACTAGGAACCCTAAGATGTAATCTTAGGGTTCCTAATGGGTTCTAAGGTGTCATAATGTGTCCTAAGACCCATTAATGTGTCCTACGACTGCTTATGTCTCCTTATGACCCATTAGGAAGCCTTAGAGTACATCTTAGGAGTTGTAAGGTGTATTAAGGGATCGTATGACCCATTAATGACTCCTACAACTCCTTATGAACCCTTACAACCCTTTAGGAAGCCTGAGAGTACATCTTAGGGCTCATAAGGTGTCTTAAGGGGTCAAAGGACCATTAAAGGGTCCTACGACCCCTTATGACACCTTACAACCCATTAGGAAGCCTAAGAGTACATCTTAGGGGTTTTAAGGTGTCAAAAGGGGTCTTAGGACCCAATAATGGGTCCTACGACCCCTTATGACACTTTACGATCCATTAGGAAGCCTAAGAGTACATCTTGGGGTTCATAAGGTGTTTTAAGGTGTCTTAGGACCGATTAATGGCTTCTACGATCCCTTACAACACCTTACGACCCATTAGGAAGCCTAAGAGTACATCTCAAGGGTTGTATTGTTTCTTAAGGGGTCTTACGACCCATTAATAGGTACTATGACCCCTTATGACACCTTACAACCCATTAGGAAGCCTAGGAATACATCTTAGGGATCATAAGGGGTCTTATCATGTCCTAAGACACAATAATACATCCTATGACCCTTTGAGACCCATTAATGTGTACTTGGAACCCTAAGATGTATTCTTATGGTTCCTAAGGGGTCGTAAGGTGTCTTAATGGGTTCTACAACCCCTTATGACACATTAGAAAGCCTAAGAGTACATCTTAGGGGTCGTAAGTTGTCTTAAGGTCTCCTAGCATCCATTAATAGTTCCTAAGACATAGTAATATGTTCTAAGATCTCTTGAGACCCATTAATGTGTACTAGGAACCCTAAGATGTATTCTTAGGGTTCCTAAGGGGCCGTAAGGAGTCTTAAGGGGTCCTAGGACCCATTAATGGTTGTACAACCCCTTATGATACCTTATGACCCATAAGGAAGCCTAAGAGTACATCTTAGGGGTCGTAAGGTGTCTTAAGGAGTTGTAGGACCCATTAATGGGTCCTACAACCCCTTATGACACCTTACGACCCATTAGAAAGGCTAAGAGTACAACTTAGGTGTCTTAAGGTGTCTTAAGGAATCCTAGGACCCATTAATGGGTCCTACGAACCCTTATGACACCTTATGACCTTGGAGAGAGAGAGAGAGAGAGAGAGAGAGAGAGAGAGAGAGAGAGAGAGAGAGAGAGAGAGAGAGAGAGAGAGAGAGAGAGAGAGAGTACATCAAAGAATATCAACTATGAAGTTTGAAAACCTATACTAGTTTTCTAAATAGCATGTGATTGTAATAGTCATAAAGGACTAATATGCATTATAAGTGGACCAATAGTGTCCAAGAGTGTCAAGGATTGTTTAGGGGTTACTAAGAGGTTTGAATTATTTAGAAGAGGTCTCCAAGATGTTGGAAGATATTAGGAATTTTATATTTTATAGGTTTTAACTAGTTTTGAGTTGTTTTTGCAGTTGAAAGATTAAGATTTTCAAACATAATTGTTACATTGTCTTTTAGTGGGAAACACATGCATAAGAGTCTTTTGGTATTCTTTTTCGATTGTAACTGCCAAGAAATGGTTGGAGTGGAAGAGGAATCAAGTCATTAAATGATAGTAGAGTCTATTGTTTGTGGAGAGGATGCTGAAATGTACAAATTACTCTCTGAGATGTAAATAAAGTTCAAATTTTATTCAAGTCCAGTCTTGGTTTTTTATCACAAAAAATTGGTTTCTATTGCGGGGGTCATATCTCCCAACTTAACTGTTGGATCTTTCAAATCTTTGAATATGTTTTCGAGAACCTAATCACACCCATACTCACCAGAGGGTGTTTGCAAATATTGTTTTATTCAAAATTTATGCATGTCAGAGTACGGGTCTATGCAGAGGGTAGCGACAGGACAGTTTTGGATGAATCTTTAAGATGCATGCCCTAGTGCTTAGTGCCTTTGCATCAAAGATATCCTAGGTATTATTATTATAATATTAATACTAATGTTAATATCAAAACATTAATATTATAAAAAATCATATCTATAACAATAATTAAAAACCAAAAAAAAAATTGAAAATAGCATGGAATGAAAAAGTTTGAAATAGAAAATGTTGAAATTTTAAATGGAAAGAAAAATTTTGGCGGAAAAAATCTGATATCCGATTTGAAAATGGATATCCAATTTTAAATCCGATATCCAATTTCAAATCTAATATCCGATTTTAAATCTGATATCCAATTTCAAATCTGATATCCGATTAGGCTTGTGCATTGGCTTTTGGTTTGGCCATGTGTACTGACACCCAGGCCTACTAAAAAGTCAACACGCCTTTTAGCACATTTTTGGACGAGTGAAAAGAGGATTTTTTTCACATCGCCACTTTTTGGCATACCATGATCCTACACATGCCCTCTTCTATATTTAGGTTCCTCTTTGACTGGTTGTCTAATCAAGACTCTTCTAAACATGAGATTCTCTCCCATTTCTGATTCAATGTGACTCCCCTCTTGTGATTTCACACTTGATGTGTCTTCATGTGAATATGTCACTCTCTTTTAATTCCTTGAAGAACACTCCTTCTCTGGACACCTATAAGCAGGATGTCCCATTTGACCATAGTTATAGAACTTCATGCTAGAAAAGTAAGAATTTCTTCTTCCTACACCTCTTCCTCTATTAGAACCTCCTTGAGTTCCTCTACCTCTTCCATAACCTCCTCTAGAATTTGTATCATTACTATGCTCAAAAATTTTAGACTCTCCCTGGCTTCTTTGTTCAGTCCCTCTATAACCACCTCTACAACATTTTGGGTCTCTGCCTCTTGCTCTGTTCTTGGAAGTTTGATCTTGTCTCCTCTTTCTCTTTTCCTCAATCTTGAGGGCTAACTGATAGCACTTGTGTACTTTCTTGGGACTTAGCAGAGTCATCTCCTCTTAAATGTTCCATTTTATACCATTAAAGTACATAGCCACCTTAAGGATCTCATCTTTGGTCACATTAGACCTCAAGCAAAGCTTTTAAAATGCCTTTGTATAGGAATTTACATCCAAATCCTTTTGTCTCAAGCTTTGTCTCTTCTTATGCAATTGTGTTTTATAGTCATTAGGCATGTATGCCTCTTTCACCTTGACCACTATTCCCTTCCATGTGGAAATTGGTTTCTTACCTTCTTTCTCCCTCTCTGCTTTAATGAACTTCCTCCATGTCAATGAAGAGCCTCTAAGTCTTGATTTTTCCACCCTTATCTTTTTTGCTCTGTGACTCCATCACATTCAAAGTGGTTATTCATACCCTCTATCTAGTCCATGACTAGATCCGCTTGCATCCTGCCAATAAATAGTGGTATACCTTCAAGAGACTTCCCACTGATGGATTTAAAGGCTCTCAAAAAGGGCTCTTCTTGCAACACAAGGTCAGGTTTTGGGGTTTGATCCTCTTCTGCAACCTCTTTTCCCTTAGTTTCCTTTCCTTCAAGTTTGTTACTGACTTTTTTAGTATTTGTTTGCACTTCACTCAATTATTACTCTAGTTGGGATATTATTTCCATCAAGAACCTATTGTCTACCTCCTGGTCATCTAACTTCTTGGCCAATTTCACATTATTCACCATGATTGAAGACTCGCTGGACTCACAATCTGACATACACTACGCAATCCCAAATCTTTTGGGGCTCTGATACCAATCTGATAGGAAGGTTGGATGAGCCAATCACAAGCTCATTCTCCTAATCTTTCAATAGACTTTAGGGTGATTTCTCTACACACCTAATGACCTATAATATCTCTACAAGATTCTAGATCCCTTGGTCTCCTTAACCAACTGAACTACCAAAAAATAATTACCAAACCAAGATCTCTACTTGGTACCTACTAGCCTTCAAAACACTAGCCCTTCAACTCACCTAAAGGACTTCCACCCCCATTATTTTGAAGTACTCTTATAGAGGTGAGGAGGTGTTTCATGAAATTTTGATTTGATCAATAAGAGGTGTTAGGAGTCCCTCTTGATTCAACTTGATAGTCGATTTCTGCTAATTGCTTCAACATAGACCTAATGGCTAGTAGCCCTATTACACCTCCTATTCTGAGAATATATAAATTTTCTCCACTTATTTTCAAAGTAAACCTTCAACTTATCTTTGGTTCTTTGGTTAATTTTCCAACCTCTCAAATATTTTTGGGGGTCTTAGGGTTCCAACCCTCCGTACAATTCCCTAACCCAAAATGTGTGGTTTTATAAGGGTCTTAGGACTTCACTAGCTGCTTGGATATTCTACAAGATTTATAATCCAATATTTATTGGCACAACCTTCTCCTATTCAAAAATTCTTTGTAAGACTCCCAACTTCAACTCCCAATAGCTAATTGGGTCATTAGCTCACACCTCTGCAAGTTATGCATTCTACAACAGTGTCTTCCCTAGACGAGCTCACCACTGACTCGCCTAGGGAAAGACCTTAAAAAGGATTCCTTTGCATTTGAGGTCCCAAGATCCTGTATATGTTATGTACATGGAGTATACTAACTATCCCCAAGATTCCATACAGATTGAACGATGGGATAGTGAGCTAGATCTCCATGTTTACAAATTGCCTGGCTTAAACCAATGACAGTTCAAAACAAAACTAATTACAGAAAACTAAAGAAATAACTTCAAAATACTGAATTAATGGCACACACAACAATTAAAACAACTACCCTAATACGTGCATGAGCTAGAGTATGGAATTCAATCCATTCTTGATCTATTGTTACCAAATAACTAACTAATTACACACAAAACAACACTTCTCTCTATTCTCAGATATCCAAATCTATACAATAGGTGTCCAACATTGGAATTAGGTCATCACATGTACTAAATAGGTCAACCATGCCTTTTACTTCCACTTAGGGAAATTCTCCACCATTTTTGAAAAATTTGACAATGTTGTCTGAGCAACTTTTAAATGTTACAAAAGTTGCATTTTGCAATTTTTACATCTTTTTACAACTCCATGGAAATGAGGTGCAATACTCATCTAACCTCATCCTAGAGTCCAACCTTGGTTGAAACATGGTTCTAAACTACTCCAAGCCCTAATGACATCATGCTGACATCATCATCACTACTTAACCAATTAGGAGGCTTTACAACTTTTTAGCCTCTAATTGCAACTTTCTAAGGACTTAAGCCTTAACTAGACCTAACCCCTATTGTACTCACATACTATGGTCAACATGACCTTATGTAAAACAAAACAAAATGCCTCAGAGTTCTTTACACAACAAAAAGTATAGGATTGATTTACCAACCCATGGGTGCTCCTGCACCAGGGAGCCTCTTAAACCCCTTTATATGTAACTCTTATGTCTAGTTGTGTTCCTCACTATCTTACAACTAACATATATTTTTTGGTTATGGGTGCAATGCAAAGCCTAGGAATCTCTTTATGGGAGTCTCCAAAATACTTCCAAGGTTGAGGGTGCCTTTCAAAATTTTAGTATTGTTTGGCTTCATGCTGTAGTGTGTGCAACTGGAGTTTTCTCTTGTATTCACTCTTTAGGCTGTTGAAGTTACTCTAATAGATGGGCTGGTATTTTTTGTGCGTTATTCTATGCATTTATTGGTTTGTGGGTTTTAAATCCCACCAAAATCTATTTTTAAAAGGTTTTTGGGCCCCTTCAAAACCTTATTGTTCCTTAATAAAAATAAAATATATAGTTATGTTTTGAAATGATGGTAAGTAGGAGAACAGGTGAAAGTAGAGGTAGGGAAAGGGTTTTTGAGGTAGGAAATGAAGATGGAGATGGATATGGCATGAATAATGATAGGGACCATTTTTTGCTACATGTTGATTTTTCCTTGGTTGTCATCTTTGGTGTTGTGAATTAGGAGTTGCCGAGTTAGGTGGTTGTAAGAAGTTAAGACCCACTTTGGACAAAAAGTGGAAGTGTTTTCCCTATTTTTTAGATTTTATGTCAATTGATATCATAATTTGAGTCATTTAGAGATTAAATCTCAGAAAACTTCAGTAATAGAAAATGTATTTCTCAAAGTCTACTTTTCAAATATGTAAGTAATTTCAGTACCCACATGGTACAAATTTCTTTTTAGTAGGCATGTTTAAAATCCCTTTTTTTCAAAATGGTTGTTTCATAACCATACCACGCACATGTACGACTACCATATTTTGACCTAGATGAAGGATTTTTTTAATCCTTCTAAGAAATGATACTTAGGACACCAAAGATTGATGAGCATATTTTTTCCTTTTTTATTAAATATTTTTTCATTAATTTTAAATTGACTGTAAAGTATATTTTTGAAACCTCTGGTGTACGGCCATCATAAATTGATGAAAAAAATAATTTTTTTTCAAAATTATATTTTTATCTTCAGATAAATTTTATGTAGATTGATGTCATATTATTTTACAATTAACATAAAAACAAAAAAAATAATTAAAATTTTAGTGAACCTCACTATTTTAAGTTTAGGTACCTTTTTTATTAATAAATAATGCAAAAATAGTAAAATTAATCCTATCACTAAAAAATTTACATTTGTGAAATCTATACAGTAAGAAGTCTAATGAGTTTTCATTTTGTTAAAAAATTCAATTCCAGTGCCTTAGCCATTATTTTGCAGGCCAAAGCATAGCATTGGTCCTACCAATTCTATCCCAACCCAAAATCCAATGCAAATGGTGGCTTGTAAATTCAACTTTAAATAAATGGGCACACCTTTAAAAAGGCATACCCATTTGTTAAATACAATAAATCGGTGTGTAAAATGAGTTTTTAGGCATAATTTTTATATAAAAAAATTGAAAACGGGCACCTTTTTTAATATAAAGGGCACCTATTTTTTGAATATTTGGATTGGGCGTCCGAGCCTAAATTGGGTGCCCATTATTTTTTCAAAATAGGTGCCTGTTTGGGACCCAACTTCTTGCATTGACCCACTTCTAGTTTGTCCTTCTCCCTTGGACCTTTCCTGGGTATGCCTGTGTTAAGGGGAAAACCATCTCTTGCTATGGTGTTGTTGTGGCATGTTAATCATGCTATCATGTTTCTCATAAACTGCCTACTGGTGTGCAATGGTTTTCTCAAATTTGGTGCTCATTTTCCCTTGTTGATAGAACACCCCTTTTTACAATTGTGTGGTGTATTAGGTTTTTGGTGGGGACTTTTTCTATTTTGGTCTGGTGGTTAATTTGGCTAAATGATTTTTTAAGCCCTTTATCTCTTGTTTATGTGGCTTCTTTTATTGGGCTCTCTCATAGTTCTCTTGCTCAAGGTTTTGAGTGGGACGATTTTCCTTTGCCTTCTTCTACCACTTATTCGTCTGCTCTAATAGAGGATTTTCTACTGCAAGAGCTTCATCCTTGGATGTGGTGGCCTCTCATGGAGGTGTTGGGGTTTGTTTGCTAGATTATATCAGTCCCTATTTATGATTTTTTTTTGTTTTTCTTTCTTGTAGGATTTTGTGGTTGTTTGGGGGTTCTTCTCTTTAGTGGCTTGGCTTTTCCTTTAAGAAATTTCTTGGTTGGTGCTAGTTTGGTCACTTGGTTGTTAACAATTTTAAATAGTCCATTTTAGCTTGCTTTTATTTTTTGTTATGTGTAATTTTTGGCGTTGGGCTATGCATGCTCTTGTCCCTAAAATCTCCCCCTGGATAAATGCGCTACTTTGATGCACTTTGTTAAAAGGAGGGGTAACAACCCCAAGCTTCTCCCTAAGAAACACAAAAGTATCTTGATTATACATTGGAAATTCATGGAACATATCTTCAATGGCCTTCAGTCCTCCAAACTAACTTTGCATGGTAAGAATCTTTTCAATTGACAAATCAAATTTATTTGATAAGACATGAGAAAAAAACATGTTCCTCACTAGTAGAAACATGTACATCAATACCTATAGTCTCCTTCTACTCACCAAAACCCTTATGTTCTTCCTCTTCACTGTCACTTGAAACTATCACTAGAGCAGAGAAACTCTCGAGAAATATTCTTTTAATTTTATTTTCTTTTTTACTAGAGCACAAAGCCTTTATAAACATATTTCTCATTCTCTTGCACTTATCTTTGTCTTTCTCATTCCAATACTCTCCCTTCTCTCTTCTTTTCTAGCCTCATACTTGTTTTCTTTTGTCTCTTCCCCATGAGGTTCATATGGAGGCGGAGCGCCTGCATTTTTTTGTTGGGGTTTCTTCTTGTAGTTACGATGTGTGCAGGACTTATGGTGTTGGAATTTTCCCTTTTTCTCAGTTCCTATTCAAGTGGTTGCATCCCCTATGGAGTTAGTGATCTGTAATCTGGGAGAGCATGATTTTTGTAATATATGTGGTCTACTTATATCTTTGGCTATTTGGAGATGGTGTTGTTTTAGAAGTGGTTTTCTCCTTCTGTTTAACTCTTCCTATAGAGGTGGGATCCATTTCTATTGAGGTGGAGGGGAGTTTTGCAAGTGAAGATCTGTTGTTTTTCTAGGAAGACATTGAAATATTCTACTAGATAATTATTTATTCATTTAGAAAACCCATATGGTTATGGGAGCCTTGTTAAAACCCCTATTTTAGGTTAGGAGATCCTAGTAAAACTCTTTTTTTTTTCTAAAGGTTTAGGGTGCCTTCTAAAACCCTCTTCGTTTAATGAATTTTGGCCTCTTGTTTGGATTATTTTGTATTTAATTTGTCTAGCTTTAGGAGGGTTGGTGATGGTTTGTTGACTAGTGGGTTGTTGATTATTTACACTCTATTTATTCAACTAGGTGTATGGGGGTTCCAAATCCATCCAAAATCTATCTATAAAAGATTTTGGCCCCCCTGCAAAGTCTAATCGATCCTTAATGAAAAATAATCTATATAGTTATACAATATCATACACTCCCTCATTCCCATTAATGGCATCAAGTGTAGGTTTTCTCAAATTAAAAATATCTATGTTTTATTTTTTTTGTTTTGGAGAATTTTTTACATTAAAAAAATAGACAAGTCAAGATAGATTTATTTTAAGTTCCCAAAGGGTACCTTTCTTATTAGATCATACAACACTCGGTTATTAGGTTTTCATTGATAGTCAATTTGTACTACTGACAAATTTTACAATGTAGTGTTAACCTAAAAATTAGTAATGGTAAAAATCAAAGCCAATGTGTGAAATTTGATGGTTTGTGAATGTTGTGAGACTTTCTAGGTGTCTTTTTCTTGTGAAGAATATTAAGAATATTTCGAGGTTTTAGAATATTTCAAGGTTTTAGAATATTTAATTACAATGCATATTCTTATGCTCTTAAAAGAATACTTTGATCCTCAATAAGATATTTTTGACATCATAGGAAATAGGTATTTGTTTCAAACATAAAGATATATAATGTTTTAGTGGTAGGATGAATACTCCATTTACTACCATTAGTCATACAATTAACCCCTACTCCTCTCTAGAAGTATTTATGTAGCCAACAAAACAAAATTGCATACCAGGGGGACACTTAAAATCTAATTTTGAATGATTCATTTATCAAATAATTTTTAGTTGGTTGCTTAGCCATGAGTCTCTCCTCTTAGATCCCAATTGGCCTAAAGTAGTATTTTTTTTTTCTTTTTACCATAACATTGTCTTACAATGAGAGATCTAATTCCCAAAACATTCTAGTGGTTTACTCTCATGATTAGATTTTGCTAGTTGTATGTGTTATTCTTAGTTTATTCTTAGCCAAATTCAAAGCATCATTTTAAACTTTTAGACTCACAAATTTTTTCTTCTATCTTTGATTTCTATGACCCTTTTAGTCTTTGGTATATATTTCAAATTTCTTGAATATTATTCTTGCCTTTTTTCAAGAATCTAACTCAAATATATTTTATTCATTTGTGTGTGTTTTACCATTCTAGTCATACATTGACGTTTTGGCAACTAAAAAGGATATATGTTGATGAGATGACTTAATTTGATCTGATTTACATGTATTAAAGTTATTTGTCTCTATTTTATTCATTTAATGAGGTATTGTGTGTTTTCTTGTTCATACTTTTGTGTTGATCCTAGCAAAGGTTAAGTATTGGTCTTGGCGAAACAACATCCTAACACATCTTACATGGTTTAATTCTTTCTATTATTTATATAGACTTGAATTTGAGTTAGCGACAATATGAGGTAAATCAAGGTTCAGTCACATTTGACCATAATCAAGGATTGATTCACTCTCGTGTTGATCATGGCACTATGACTATTTTATATTAGATATTTATTGGTCACACACACTTTGGATTGACCTTTAGTCTCTCTATGGAAACCTTGTTTTGTCTCCATTTCTAGAAGATCCTTCTATAGATTATCTCATTGCTAATATAGATACAAATTATATACCTTTTCATGATAATAGTTTAGAAGATATTGATTATATCATATATCTTGCACATTTTGATGGTTTGAAGGCTTGAAGGCTTGCATCCTTGTTCCTAATCCTCACATTCATACCAAAATTTCTAACTTATATTATTCATGATTAGCTTTGTATTGTTGCATCCATGTCTCATATTGGTTTGGTGTACATTAGGAGATTATTTTGGTATTCCCACATCCATGTCTCATATTGGTTTAGTGTAGTAGGACAACCCAAATAATGTGGTTTGGAATTAGTTTAGAGCAAATGTCTTTAATTTGGTGCAATCCCTTCCCTAAGAAGAACACATTACAATCCATATCACACATCCCCTGAATTTAAAAATAAAAAATAAAAAAATTTCCTTTATAGGAAGTAAATGTGTAGCTTATATGAGAAAGTGTTAAAAAACGAGAAATTGGCAGAGAGGAAAAACAAATAGAAGAGATATAATTCTATTAATCACTTGAATCAAATAAAGATCCGATGATAAGCCATTACAACCGCTTCTTTAAATAGAAGTCTTTAGAATAGTCCAGAATTTTTCAATCATACAATGCTGTAGAATGCTCTAGTGTGGTGGTCTGTGCTGGACAGTGCTGAAAGTTTCCAGTCTAAATGTGCTGGTTGAGAATGGTAGGCAGTTCTGAATAGTTCTTGGTCGGTGGTGTTTGACCAGTGATTAATTTATTATTCTAACAGAAAGTCGTGTCTGTCGGCAAGCTATGAATGAAAAGAAAGTCGTGTCTGTCGGCAAGTTATGAAAGATCTTAGGGGAAAAACGACAACGGTGCGAAATCGAATGGCAAGCAAGGTTTCAATCGTTTTGGAGACCTTTCATAGGATAAGTAAATGCTTTGAGGACGTCCACTATGGTAAAGGATAAAAGAAAATTGTCGCCCACCATCTATTTATTTTCCCATTCAATTCAAGAAATTGTATCGCTCTGTTTCTTCTGTTCCCCGCTGCTTTAATCTGCTCTACCATGGCTCCTCCTTTTTCCTTTCCTTTGATGGTGCTTTGCATTTCCATCTTTTCCATCTCCGCTCTTCCGCACTCTCTCAATAATCAGCAATTGCTCTTGCGGTTCAAAGATGCCATCTCCAACAAAAACACCACTTTTCTGCCTGACTGGACTCCCCATCTACACTCCTGCAATTGGTCTGGTGTTACCTGCGATCACTCTTTTCAGTCCGTCCTCGCTCTCAATTTGTCCTACTTGAACTTACACGGCACCATCTCTTCTGTGCTGGGGAATATCTCCTCTCTTCTATCCATCGATCTCTCGTACAATGCCATCACAGGCCACATTCCGCCTCAACTCGGCCAACTATCCTCTCTTCAATACTTGGATCTCTCCCACAATGCCCTCACTGCTCACATTCCTCCTCAGCTCGGCCAACTTCCTCATCTGCAGCAACTCTCGCTGTGGGGAAATCAATTGCAAGGAACCATTCCCCCCTCTCTCTCCGCTTGCCGCAGTTTGTATTCCTTAGCACTCCATTATAACCGACTGCATGGCAGCATTCCACCTGAGTTGGGTCGGCTCACAAGTCTGAAGTATCTTTACTTAGGAGAAAACAATCTCACAGGCGCCATTCCCTATTCCTTAGGAAATCTGTCCGCCTTGGTTGATTTGTATTTGGGAAACAATCATCTCACTGCTACGATTCCCCATTCTCTAGGAAATCTGTCTTCCGTAGTTATGTTGATTTTGGGAGACAATCATCTCACCGGTACGATTCCCCATTCTCTAGGAAATCTGTCTTCCTTGGTTGATTTAAATTTGGGAGATTGTCATCTATCTGGCCCCATTCCCGCTGAATTGGGCATGCTCGCTGAACTGCAGGTTCTTTATCTTTATAGAAATTACTTATCGGGCACCATTCCCAGCTCTCTAGGGAATCTCTCAAACTTGAGTGATTTGGAGTTGTGTGAAAACCATCTGCAAGGCCCCATTCCCCCTGAATTGGGCATGCTCACTCGTCTGCAGATTCTTTTCATTTATACAAACAACTTATCAGGCACCATTCCCACCTCTTTAGGAAATCTCTTAGAATTGAGAGAATTAGACTTGTCAGAAAACCGTCTCGAAGGTCCCATTGTCCCCGAGTTGGGCATGCTTACTCAGCTTCAAGTTCTTAATCTTTTCACAAATAGCTTATCAGGCACCATTCCGAGCTCTTTAGGAAATCTCTTGAATTTGAGAAATCTAGAATTGGCAGAAAATAATTTCACAGGTAGCATTCCTTCTGAGTTGGGCATGCTCACTCAGCTGCAGGTTCTTTACCTTTCTCAGGATAACTTATCAGGGACCATTCCCAGCTCTTTAGGAAATCTCACAAAATTGACTATTTTAGGCTTATCATCAAACCATCTCCAAGGCCCCATTCCTCCTCATTTGGGTATGCTCGCTCACCTAGAGACACTTTATCTTCACAATAATAACTTATCAGGCTCCATTCCCACCTCCTTAGGAAATCTAACCAGATTGATTTTTTTAGTCCTCTCAGCCAACTATCTGGAAGGCCCCATTCCTCCTGAATTGGGCATGCTTGCTAATCTCCAGTGGCTTCACCTTTTCACAAATAATTTATCAGGCAATATTCCCAGCCTTTTAGGAAATCTGTCGAAACTGACTAATTTAGAGTTGTCAGAAAACGAGCTTAGTGGAAACATACCAGATTCTCTTGGCAAACTCCATCAGCTACAAAATCTTTATCTTGAGCAGAACAGGTTAACAGGGGTGATCCCTGTCAGCTTAGAAGGGTGTAAGAGGTTGGAGGTCCTTCAGTTGTCACAAAACCAGCTAAGTGGAAAAATACCAGAAATCTTTGGCAGCCTCCAACATCTCAGATATATTTATCTACGGCATAACAAGTTGACAGGGGAAATCCCTGTGAGTTTAGAGGGATGTCAGATGTTGAAGAAGCTTCACCTATCTTACAATAACCTGTCGGGAAGGATACCTGGTTAGATTCTCTTAGTACAACAACGTGGGTTATACTGCTCCAGGTAATCTTTTTCTTTTTCTTTATAGCACTGCATTATCATTTCGAATACCCTTTCAAGATTTTTATGAATAACATTGATTGCAGAGGATGGATTGGGCTGGAGTGTTTCTGTTTAAAGTAAATGTTTATAGTTACGAAACTTTTATATTAGAGATGGTTACAAAGAAGTGAGGACATGTTTGTGGCGGAACATAAAGTTATAAACTTGAAAAAGTGGGTGAGATATTCCTGATAGCAGGCTATTGGGACATGAAGAAAAACATCGAAGACAATATATGCTTCCTTTCATTTGTTCATGTCGGTTTGCCTTGTACCAGTGAATCACTTTTCCATGACTGATGTAGCTTCTTCTAATTTAAAATCTACAGAAACATTGGCATCTTACAGTCAAAGTTCTATGTTTTTTTATGTTAATTTCTACGAGCAAGTGTTAATAATTTCTACGTTTTGCTACTTATGTAGAAAGTTTTGAGATTTATCTAGCTATTATCATGTAATATGTTGGCTTTGAGATAAATCTTTTCATTTATAATATGGATTTTTCTGATGAATTGCCTCCAATCTAAGAACATATTTGTTGAATAGGTTATCAAGCCGTGTGTTAGATTCTGGGTTTTGCAAATGTTTGAATATTCTTCAGCAAAGTTAATACTGGACTGTTGTCCTGTAAAATATTATCCCAGCCCCAATGCATGTTAATTAAGAGGATTTTTTAATAAAAAATGTGATATATTTCTCTACATCTGCAAATTCTTCGAAATTGTGTCATTGCTACTGATTAAATTTAGCAGTTTCTCTGAAAGATTGTTCTATTGAACATTTCATCAGCCAGCACACATTTTTCAATGTAGTACACGATTAACTGCACTACATGTTTATATGTCCGAGAAATTGCCAGGGTCACATATCGAGCAGCCACTTAAAAGTCAGAGACAGGACAGTTGTGTCCCTTAAGAATATTGATATATACATTGATTGAATGGATCCTTTTCTCCCACTGGATCAGAATATTGTCACTAGCTTTCCGAATTTGTGGTGAATTTAATGTTTAGTTCTTAATATTGCACTGTCTTTTAACGCTCTGCATATAAGTCGGAATAGTCAACAGTGGCATGTTGTGATGGTTAAGGTATTTTGTTGTTGTTCTTGTCATTAAGATTAAAATTTCATTGGGGATGAGGTCCCTATTTGTGGCCTCACCAGTTCATAACTCTGAGTCAAAGCATTTACCCCCTCTTTAAAAACAAAAAAAGATGTCGAAATGACTTTGAATTTCAGTAAACATTGTTTTAAGCTTTAAAAGTTTTCCTTACTTTATAGTACGTGAGACTGTTTGGAATTATGTGAGAAGATTTGGAATTCAGATGTCTCATTTATATCTTACGTCCTTAAGAATGATTTGGTTCTTAAAGAAATAATAATAAATAGCAAGAAATAGCATAAAAACACATAAATTATTGGAATATGGTATAGTATAACAGAGCAAAACTTGGAATCTGAGTGCTCCTGTTAAAGTGTTCTTATTGAAATACAATTTACAGAGATGCTTATTTTTCTACATAAGCTTTAAATGCTTGAAATGTACACAAAGTTTCCAACCTTTCTTTGATTAAAAGAAGGATAAATTTTTTTTCTAATCATAAGAAAGACACAAAGAAGAAAAAATGGTTGTCCAACAAAGAGCATTAGAGAACCCTGCCCGTAGCTACTAAATGATCTAACATATGAGTCATTTCTGGAGGCAATTCCCCCTTATCCATGCTATTCCAAGCATGCATTTGATTAGAATTTCATTCGGCTAGACAGTCAGCAACACCATTCCACTCCCTAGGACTGTGCCTAAAAGCAACAAAATCAAAGGAGCCACACAACCAAAGAATCTGTCTAATAACCACAGGTAAGTGCCAACTAACACCATCCAGCTGTTGTCTAGTTAGCAAAGTCACCACTACCTAAGAATGAGACTCACAAATAATCATTTTCCAGTCAAGAACATAGCTACACTCAACAATACACAAGATGGCTAGAGCCTTCATAAGAGTATTCATTTCCAACCTTTCTTTGATAATACATATATAAAACATCTTTTTTAAGCGATAGATTTTGCATTAGATTCCAAATATAAGCATAGGCTAATTCAAGTGGCTCTTTTAAGTTTCCAAGATATTTTGGCAGAAAATAATCTCTGTCTTGTTTAGAAACAATACAACTTTACCAAATTTGATCATCTTTTTCAATAAAATGCAACCATTCCAGATAATTTTTTTCTTATAGTAGCAACAAACTTCAATGTAAATAATTTTACTTTTTGAAAAAACTTGACAATTGCTTGCCTGGCGCACAACATTCTCAATTTATTTATTTTTTATTCTTGAAGATAAAGATACCAGGTGTGAAACACTGCAGAAATACTGGTTAAAAAGGTTGTAATACGACCCTTAGAAACCTATGATTCTCTTGAAGCAAAGGAGCTTGTGCACAATCTGGAAGAGCGGAGTGTTCCGGAGGAGGAGGTTGTGTGCAGTGTGATGAAGAGCTTCTTTCTGATGAGTTTTTCTTGCATAGGATTGTTTTTCTTGTACTAAACAATTTTTCTTCAATATAGTTGATCATGGCATACAATCCCACCGCTCACATCCTTACAATATTTGCCCTTGTTTTGCGTGTGATAAATACAACATGATAGAAAACGTAGGATTAGACTTATTCCTGAAAAAACATCAGACCCATTTGCTAGAATGGAGGAATGTTTCCAGGAACATGGAGTAATTGAAATGCTAGAATATGAAATGATTGGAATGATAAGGATATCAAAATGTAACCTTTTAGGAAGTGGAAGGGTTGCATAACGTAAGTTACATAACATAAATTTGCTTTCAAGTTCAGTGATGTAAGTTTGCTTTCATTTATATCCCCAATAGCTGTGACTTTTCTACGCCCATTTTCTAGCCTTTTAGGTGATAGGCTTGCAACATACAGATACATTATCAAGGAATGCTAAGTAAATTTTGCAAGCAAGGATCAAATTTTCTTGTACAAAGTTCTTTATTATCTTGTTGGTGGCCTAACGGTCATTTAAGATTTACTGTTACTTTCTTAATGCAATATTTATTAATTCAGTTATATTTTCATAAATGATTCTGTGTTGTTTATTAATTTTCTTCTTGTTCAAATGCACCGTATGGTTATTTGTCTATATATAATCATAAATATTGGTAGTGCTTCTTTTAGAGCTATAGAAACCACATCTTTAGATTTAATTGATGATATACTTGTAAAGAAATAAAATCATTTTTCTACAACTATATATTATTATTCTTCGAGGACAAGTAATTCAATTTAAAATTAACACATTCATTTATTAGTTGGAGGAGTGAAATTAGAACAAATTTAACAGTAGTATTTAACTTTATGTTTGATGTCAAATTAATGTGTTAAATAATGTTAAATTATTTTCAATATTTTTTTTTCCATGGAGGGTTCAGACCTGCGAGGCTGCCGAGCAGAGGCACAAAGCCTGCGAGCAACTAACCAGCGAAGGCCACCACAAAGACGTTTTAGCAACCACTAAAACCCGATATAGCGCCAAAATCGCCCGGGCCACGATCCGAGCCTCATCCATCCATTATGTACAATATTTGAGATCTATGAAATAAGTATTTCTAAATTAAAAAGATTTTTATATGTTGTTGCGGTTGACATCCATAGTTGTCAAAGTTAATTTCTTTTCTCTTAAATAGCTTTTGGTATTTGTAAACTAGAGCTTCACCAATCCTATTTCTTTGAATCCATTTACCTTATTACTTATATTTAAAAAAGACTAATCCCGATGAACACTATAATGATGTTTGTTAGGTAAGGGAATCATCAAAGACTTCAAATCCATATTACTTTAGGGCCCGTTTGTTTCGTGGAATTGACCAGGAATTGGCATTCCCGAATTCCTAAAATTTTCAATACCCTGTTTGGTTCCAAAATAAGAAATTGGAATAGGCTTAGGCGAATTCTAATTTTGGCC
>MU223265.1:441048-494066 GCA_018584345.1 Thuja plicata
TATAATAGATATTATATAATATTTAATATATATAATATATAATCTAATATATATAATATATAATCTAATATCTAGTATGGAGAAATGGGAGGGTAAGAGGGAGAAAGGGGTGGGAAAATTAAAAATTCAAAATTCTGCAGGGTTTTTCGGGTACCTGAAAAAATCGGGTACCAAAAAATATCAGGTACCAGATTAGGCTCGGTATTTCTTTGTGCACCATACCTACTTGGTCAACTCTTCAAATGTCTCAAAAACGTGTTTTTCCCCTGTTTCTCTGAGTTCCAGACTTCGACCATGTAGCTGACGACTTTTTTTTTACCAAAATTTGATGAAACAAAAAGGGTATCTTAAGGAGATGATCAGCTTTCTATCGATATAATTGCTGTCAAATTTTGAATTCAGTAAGTAATTATTAGTTATTTTCCAATTGAGTTACCTCTAAAGTGTTGATTTATATACTAATTGAAAAATGGCTATAACTTTCAGACGGTATAACCTTTTTTAAATCCAAAAAATGCGTCACATTCTATGCTTCGCCTACTATAAGAAATTTTTTTATTTTTTTGAATTTGGTAAAGTTTTCAATGAGTTGAGGTGGTCAGACACGGGAGTTTTTTTATTCTGAAAATGTTGTAGTAGATAATTCATAATTAATTATTTTTTTGGAATAAAATTACACAAAAATATGCGTCACATCTAGGAAGGATTCTACTACTTATATATAAAATCTTATAAAAAAATGTTATCATTTAATTATGATTAAGGTGGTCAGACATACACCTACTTCTTAATTTTTTCCTAAAATTTTTGTACTGCTACATTGAAATCTATACTTTTCACCAATCATATTAATGTTTTTTCGAAAAAGGCCTATTAGTTTAGAAACTACATTCAATTTCCTACAGATTCTATTCTTACAACTTTTTGATATTAGGTTGATAGCTAGTTCAATTTTTCACATCAAGTTTACTAACCCTGATTTTCTAATTTTTCATTGCCACTTAAGGGCATAGTTTGGCCCCTCATGATCTTGTACATACCCTCAATATACATAAAACGGGGGACAAACTGATAGAAATTGCACCTGTCCAAAACCAATATCCTATTGGAATATTTAAAGACAAATATCCAGAAGAAATGAATTTTCCAACACTATTCTTTGGCACCCCACGTGATGATGAAATTCTGAAAAACTTTACCTACCAAAAAATTGCGCAATGAGAATTGTCACATTCAGAAAGGCATTTTGCATATCACACTACCAACCTATTTTTAAAAACAATAAAGATACTCATACAACAAGTACTCTCCACAATGTGGGTAAGAATTCGAAAAGGCCAACTAAAAAGAAGAAAGCTATTAGCAAAGGATGTCAAACATAAACCCAACCTAGAAAAAATACTAAAATCAGATATTGGCTATGTCGACTTTAAAAGAATAAGAATATCTCCTGACTACACACAACAACTTAAAAAAATGTATTCGCAATGACACGACAACTAGGACCACCAACATTTTTCCTCACCTTTACTAGTCTTGAACAAAACTGGTTTGCTCTCACAAACACACTCCAACAACTACACAACTCTCACCATTCATCAAGAACACAAAATTTCAACATTGCCAATCAGACTCATACATACCAACTTATCAGTAAAGATCCAATAAATTGCGCAAGATACTACAGGCACAGGATAAATGCACTTTAAAAAAAATGCTATTTGCAGACCACTCATTCTTTGGAAATGTATTGGACTATTTCTCAGTCACTAAATTCCAAAATTGAGGAAATGAACATGACCATTTCCTCATTTGGGTTTAAAATGCACCAATCTATGGCAAGCATAGAAATGCAAGCATTGTAGAACTCGTAGACAAGTACATAACATGTGAAACAGAAGATTTAGAACCAAACATAGCCATATTGCATAGGCACCATTATACAAAACAATGCAAAAAATAAAAAAAAGGTCACTATAGATACAATTTCCCATTCCCACCAGTTAGCAAAACTACAATACTTGAACCATTACCAGGTACAAGCAAAACTATAAGTTCAATTGCCAATGACATTCTTTCTAGACTACAAAAAGAAACTTATGACAATACATTTACATTCCAGAATTTCTTAAATGAAATGAGATTAAATGAAGATGAATACATAATTGCTTTAAGATCAACAATCAATAGACTGACCCTTCACCTCCAAAGAAAACCTTAACAGATTTGGAACAATACCTTTTCAAAGAAAATCCCTCAACTTTGGAAAGCAAATACAGATGCACAATTTGTGCTTAACACATATGCTACAACAATGTATTGTAGCTCCTATATGGCTAAAGTCGATAAGTCAATGACAAATTCTTTTAAGAGAATACGCAAAGACCATCAACAAGACAATATAGATGCACTAAAAATGATATCAAGACTTGGGAATGCATTATTGAACTTGCAATAAATGTCATCTCAGCAAGTTGCCCATCTTGCTCTTTCACTCCCTCTAAATTACAGCTCTAGAAAATGCATATTTATTGACACCAGATAATAAAATGACCGTACTTTTATATTGAAACCTGTCAAAGAATTAAACAAAGAAGTAGATGACTCAAAAAATTTAATGCGCAAGTCTCTAATAGACTACTAATTGAAACGGCCGCATACTATTCAACACATATCTCTTGCAGAAATTGTCTCCAACTATAACAAAAATGGAATTAAGCTCCAACCAAAAACTAAACAAAAAGTTATACGATTTTTAACTTCAACAAATATTTGGACTTAGAGAATCATTGTAGAGAGCAATTATTACTTTACATGCCATTTATAATAAGCGAAGCCACATTGAAACATAATTTTGACTCTTGGGAAAAAGCTTTCTTGCACAATCAAAATATAATCCAGAACAATCGTGCAAATTTTTGCTACAACACGAATGCTACATGGGGTGACATTGAAAAAGCTATTGACGAGGTAATGAAAAATGAAGGGGACATTGAAAACATTTGCTTCACAAACAAAATAACCAAACAAGAAGACCAATACGACATTCAAGAAGATATGCAAGCCACGCTTGGCAAAACCATATATAACAAACCTCCAAAAGGATTTGAAATTGCACGACATCCACAACTAATGGACAACAATGAATATTACAAATTGAGAAGAATGCTAAATAAAGAACAAAAAGCAATTGTCAAAGGCAGTGTTATGAAAAAATTAACAGACCACACAACTCCTCTGCATTTGTTCTTAATAGGAGGAGCTGGGACTGGGAAGACATTCACTGCAAAATCCATTTACGAAGCCCTTATTCGCATTTACAATAATAACATTGACAATGATCCAGATAAATCTAAAGGACTATTAACAACATATACTGGAAAAGTAGCCTACAACATTGGTGGAACAACATTGCATTCAACCTTTCATATACCTTTCAACAAATCAGAATTTGTCCCACTCAACACGGAAATACTTGATACAATGTCAAAGAACTACAACCAATTACATGTACTCCTCATTAACGTAGTCTCATTAGTAGGCTCCACATTTCTATGCTACGTTGAAAAATGATTACGTGATATAATGAAAATGCCTACTATTTACTTTGACAACCTTGACACAATTCTCTGCGGGGACTTATATTAGGCCCTCCTTGTACTTGACTCTATTGTGTTTGACAACAAACCAAAACAAACAGAATTAATGCCTCACAATTTTTTGAGAGACAATATAAAGTGCTACTCATTGACAACTACTATGCGACAAAAGGATGAACAATTCATCTCAATTCTCGATAGAATATGAGTAGGCAAATAAACGAACAATGATATACAATATATCAATCACAACTACTTACGTCCACCACACATTGACCCAACATTTCCATACCTCTTTTATAGGAGAAAGGATGTTGATGCACACAACACTAATATGTTATCTATACTTCCTGGAAACCTCATTAAATTAGATGTCATTGATCACGAAGACAACAACTACAATGCAACCCGACTATACAACCATGCAACAACTCTCCCAAATCAAATAGCATTAAAACCAAATATTCTTGTTGCGATTTTTGGAGGCAACTACAATACAGATGATGGCATCGTAAATGGATCTAATGGAATATTCAAGGCATATACCACACAAAAAGATCTTGATATAGTTTGGATAAAATTCAATGACCCAAAAATTAACCAACAACAAAAAATAAACTAGCCTAGTACTATATTCAGGCCATAGAAAGAGATTGGGTTCCCATACTTTGAATTGCTAGGCCCATTCCAAAAATATTCACAAGCAGGAAAATTAGAATTAGAACACAATTCCCAATACAAATTGCATGTGCACAAACCATACACCGATCACAAGGTCTCACGATGGCAAGGCTCGCATTTGATCCAACAAGCATAACATAGCATGGGTTAACATACACAACACTTTCATGAACAAGAACAATTGAGTCACTTTACCTATTGAAACCTCTACAATCTAAAAATTTTAAAGTCAAAGAAAAAATCAACCACGAAATATCTCGGCTTCAATCAGACGCACAAAGGAAACTTCAAAATCAGACAAGCTGCTCAAATCATGCATCACATATATACTATTATGTACATTAAACACTCGTAGTTTTAATGCACATAAACATGATATTATTAATGAGCACGACATATTGTCCACTGAAATCTTATGCTTACAAGAGGCACATTTACTTCCACTAGATACTAATGTTGTTTTCCAAAAATACAACACTTATACAATGTACCACATACATGGCATCACAACACTTGCTACAAAGAATCTGCTCATCTTCAATACAAAGCAACATAAAACAACAAACATTGAAGCCATCACATTAACACTGCATCAACATACAAATGAATTGAACATTTGTAATCTTTATGCATGACCAAATGCTTCCATAGCAGAGATCATGACAATTGTGACTGAAATAGTGACATATCTCACTACAAAAAAGGATCTTCTCATTGTAGGTGATTTTAACATTGACATGTCCAAAGAAAACACAACCACAACAAGACTCATAAAACACATGCAACAATACAATATACATTCTTCCTCAACAAAACACATTCAACAAATAGACCACTAATTGACCATGTCAGGACAAACTCAGCCACAAAAATATGCTCCACTTATAAAACAGAAGCATACTGGACATACCACCTTGCAACTTTTATAAACATTGACTGCACCCGATACAATACTCCAGCTTGAAACACCAAGAAAATGAACTATAAACTAAGTATATTCTACAAAAATAATGAACACCACGAATCCAACAACAAATGATACAAAATCCTTGGCAATAAAGTACTGCAATTCTTCTTCATCCGTCAAATACTAATGAATACAAAAAATACTCGACATGTACTACAATTCCTAACTTCTTCCACTTCCTAAAATACATTATATACAACTCTGCACACTTAAACCCTTGCCTTACAAGATAGTCTACATCTTTTCAGTCAAAATACATTTTTCAAATATTTATTTTCTGTAGCAACAATGGATACAACAACCCCAACAATGAGTGAAGCACAGCCAAAGGAAGAAAATGTACCAAAGAGGTAATTACATTAAACATTTTCATTCTGTGCATATTTTAACATAACTTCAAAATAAACATCACCTTTTCCGTCTTGCATCAGGACAAAAGTAAACAATCCAAGTCCCGTAACAATTGAAGATCTAAATGCCAGAAAAGCAAGAACAACATTTGAAGGTGACGTTCTCGCCGTAAACAAAGTTGTCCTTGACAGGCCCACCAAGACACGCGAAGTCTTGCATGCCGACTTAACAGATTCAAAAGGAGAGATGACTATACCACTGAATGTAGGTGGTAACCTCATCCATAAATATGAAGACAAAATAATTCCAGGGAAGGGAGTATCTATAACAGGATTTGAAATCGCACCCAAAATAGATTATGATTGGGGAGATTGTGATTGCATACTAATTTTAAAAGAATCGAGCACAATTGAAACAACTGAAACACTTCTAACTAAATATAAGCTCATTCCAGGCACAACTATAAAGCATCTTCTCACAAGTACAAGCGATTTCCCAATTGGAATAATAGGTGTAGTAGTTGTAGGAACAAACAAGAAAGGATCTCAATACATACTAGACATCAAGGATGGGCACACAGATATGGACAAAGCATTGGTATTCTTCTGCACTCAACTCCTACTCAAATTTTCCCTTTCACTTTCCAATTATATTTCTGCAAAAAATAAAAAATAACTTTATTGTTCAATTACAGCTCTATATGCATCCAAAATTTGCCCAAGTATACTTCCAAATGCAGGAACAATTGCAGAAAAATGAAATTCCAATCTTGCTCTTGAGAAACATTGCCAAAAAGATCGATCAAAAACATGCTCTTCACACAAGTCTCTCCACCTATATTTGCAAGCTCAACGACAAAAGAACGACACAGACACTTCATGGCCTAATGCATACAACATTTGAGGTATCTAGTTCAAAGTTCCTATACTCTTAAATTTCTGAATATGATTTACTGTCACTTTCTTATAGGTTCATGGACTTCTGAGCCCGACAAATGCATACTCAAATCCATTCCACGCATACTGTCCTACATGCCACTACAGATTTGAAATTTATGGCACATTGGATGACAAAAAAGCTCATTGCAAAAAGTGTGATCAAGAGGTCAACTACACACATTCGCTACATATAAAAATAATTATAACAAACGACACCAACCAAACAATCCATTGTTAAGCAGAAAAGACAATCATTGAACAAATTTGGCCTGCAATGAAAAACATGACTTATGAGGATTACATCACTGACAAATCAAAAGTTATATTCATGTTGCGGGACTTTACAGTAAGAGGAAAATTCACTTTGAACCAATACAACATGATCACACGTGCCATTTTGCTTCAAGAATAAACAAAAAATCCAACGACACAGGCAAGTATAATGTTACTCTTATAATGTTTATTTACCATACTTATACAATTCTAACTTTGTTGCAGTGACCACATTGTTTTACAGGCCCAACATTTTGATACTAGAATGAATCATGCATATATCTCAGTCCAATGAACGCTTCTATATACGCTTATATTGCCTTCCAACTACAACTTCCAAAATTTTGTTCTTAAATAATAGTAAACAAGTACTTTCACAGCTCTAACACTTTTCCAAGAATACACAAAAAAAAAGCTTAAACAGAGGTAGCTATACTCTTACTATTCATGCGTCACAAACTACATTTCATTGACCTTCCTTATACAATACTAACTTTGCTGCAATAAACACATTACTGTGCAGGTCCCAGATTTTGAAGATGGATCATATCATGCATACATCCGCGCCTATGAACACTTCTCTCAATGCTTCTATTGTCTTCCAGCTTCAACTTTCAAAAATTTTGTTTTTGAATAGCACACAATGAAAACTTCTACAGTTCATCACTAAGTGCTAAATGCTTTTCAATGATCACAAACATATATTATTTTGGTTAATTCCCACTTGTCTCCAGCATTGCGTAAAATACATTTACTGTATTCAATGCTTGTAATTGTCAATTAGATCTACTATATTTCCTATTTCCAATATGTTTCTTTTTGCATTATATTAAAAAAATTGGCAGTGTCCTATGTCTCAAATGCTTCTTCCTCTTTCAAATTTTGCCCACGCAACGATAAACCTTTGCTTGTGACAATGAAGATCAAATTTAGCTTAAGAGATTTCAGTCTCTTTGGAACAGTGGAACAGACAAATATATACATATATACATAGAAGTGATGTAGATTGCTTTAGAAGTTCAGATATTTACTATTTACCTAATGGGCGTAAGATTGATGGTTATTGTCTAGAATTATGTGAGCCCTTCTCATTGCCAAATACACCCCACATTATAACCTTTACACTGCACATAGACATCTCTTTTTAACTTGAATGTTTGTTTCCTGAAACTTTGTTTTATTTCTACTCAGTTCAGTGCTACAGGGAGTAATGAAAATAACAGCACCAATAATGTTCACCAAGGATTCTTATTAGATGAAGTGTCTCTTGCTTGAAAATGAGTCGGATAAGAATTATTGAACTGCATATGATATCTTTAGTGTGCAACTATTAATTGTAGAAAACAGTTGGTGACATGTGTAATTGCATATGGCATGCATTTCTATCTTGATAAATATGTGAAAAAAAAAAATACAAAAGGTCTGTTTTCATTCACATAATTGATGAAAGAAATAGTAATTCTAGTGTTATGGGATTATGTGAGAAGTGGTATTTCTTTTCTCAGTATACAATCCATAGGACATCGTGTGCTCAAAATCCAAAGGATTTATATTATTTAATGTAGATCCATTTAATATGTATTCTCCATCCATCATTCCATTTACCAATTATGCTCAACTTTTCTTATATGATTCATTTAAGACTGTGTCTTTAGGCTTAAATGTAGGGGTCGTAACTATCCTGTCAAATATTGTGTTGACAACATATAATCAGTAGTAAAATAAAGGTGTTGGCTTTTACAGAATCACTGTCCGAAGGCATAAAATCCAACAGCACACTAACAGAAGAAAAACATAAAAAACTATTTAGAAAATAACCAGTAGTAAGCAACCACAGACAAAGTGGTCAAACAACCTATGCACAAACAACTTATCATCACAATACACTGATACATATAATAACAATATTCAAAAACTTCCTATTCCTAATACAAATAACACAATTTAACCGACTACTAAAAAGGCAAAAAAAAAAAAAAAAGGGACATGCACAAACAGTTAAGGACATATAGCTGAAAAACAGGGAAAAACAGGGCATGATCCCAAAAAAAAAGTTACAAGATTTGAAATTCAAGTTCATGCATTTGTGGCAATTTTCCATTAGAATCAAGTTCTCCATGGTAATAACTTTCATTGAATTATGATGAGCCATTGCAATCCAAATAAAACTCTGGTCTATCTAATTCAAGTGTCTTTTTACCTGACAAGTGAGGCTCTGTTGAACATGTTGTGAAGGCTGAAGGCTGTCACTAATCTGCTTATAATATATTTTATTTGGTCAAACACCAGATTACAGGTTCTTTCCCTTGAGGATGCAACTTTTGTTGGTTATAATTTTTCCAACCCATGTCCATTTCCTCTCTGTAATTGTTACTAAAGTTAGATTTTGATTTATCCCATCTAATGAACTCAAACCTTCACGGTTTCACTATTCACCAACTTGTTCTTATATGGTTAGTGAAGTTTGTCTAATGATCTATCTGATATTTCTTTTGCATTGCCCCACTGCATATTGAATCCACCTTGAATTTTTCAAAACCCTTTCAACAAATTCATTTTGTGCATATCTATTAATTTATAGCTTTCAATGAAACCACATTTCTTCGAGGCATTTTATCAAACAGTCGCCATGACTTGTGTACAATTTCACATTTTTTGTGCATGTCTACCAGGCAGTTACAAATATATTCTCTGATAAAATCCCTCTTCCATTACGCTTTGATGGCTGTGTAAACCCCGATCCAAATCTCCAATTTTGGCATCAGCGTAGCAGATGCTGGCAAAGGTTGCAGAATTTGGCTTTACGTCTGAAATTTGTATTCATATGCAAACTTCTAAAACTATTTCAGTGAATCTATTTTGTATCTATAATACACTTCTACCTTCCATGGCATTTGAACTTATAATGCTTTAATTCATGTAACTTTTAGGAGTCCCACTGACCTCAGAGCTCAGGATCTTAGGGTTTTGACCTGCCGGATCTCGCATTTTTTTAACCCTTTAATCGTCTATGATGAAAACAACGCAAACTCCCAAAACATCAAACCTCTCAGAACTTCGAACCTCTAGAAAATCCATAAAGAACGTAAAGCTTTCAAAGTCTGTGCCACGATTTGAATGATATTTTATCTATATCATGAGCTTCCTGGCTGATTGATGCGGATCTGATTTGTTCATAATAATAACTGATTATTCATTGACCACACGAATTTCATATTATGGTTGTCAACGAGGATCTGAAAAATGAATTAAAAATATACTTTAAAGCTAATAAATCACCCTTCCCCGCCCAGTTTTAACATCTGAATTTCCATTTTACGGAACCCGCAAGAAATAATATAGGAATTTGCTGCACACTGCAGAGAGGTGTAGGGATTAATAATTTGGTCAATAATTCTACTTGAAAATGAGTTTAAGATCCAATTATCGATATTTTCCTATTTTAGATGATATTGTAGCTTTAGTTTACTTCCTTATTTAGGTTTTCTAGCCTTCATTTTTGGTATAGAACGTGTCTAGAGTTTAATTTTTTTAGTTTGATGTCTATTTGTAAATGAGACATGCCATTTGTAGCTCAGAGTTTGACCTACATTTCAGCCCTTTGACAACTAATTTGTATTTCTTCTCTGGAAGTCTAGAAGTCATCTTACAATTTTGGTTTTAATTTGTAATTGTAGCTCAATGTCTAGATTGTAATGAATTTGGAGTTCATTAGCCGTTTGACCATTTTTTGTTCTCTGTCTCTGCACTTCATCCACAAATATAAATTTCCTTGCATTGAAAACAAAAAACATTCATTGAAGTTTATGCAGTTAATTGTTCATTAAGTTGATTTCAATATGTTCCATACTATCATGTTTCTTTCAAATTCTCTGATTTCTGATATTTGATTTCCGTGCCATAAATCTTCCAATTTGTTTTGTATTAGCATGCCATTAATGTACTTCTGCTAAAAAAATCATCCAATTTAATGCTGCACCAGACCTGATTTTGTTTACATTGAAAGATGTCCAATATAGAATGTATACAATGAAATATTGCTACTTATATCCTGACTATTATGTTATAGGACACTAATTAAATACTTCTTCTCTGTGTTTAGGCTGCTAGATCCAAAATTCACTGTATAGAATTTGATAGTGCTTCATTGTTTCATATTGCACAATCTTCTTATGGCAGTTCATTAAGATTAATGGTGTTTATAGGATCATTTTGTGTTTTGAATAGGGTTAGGTTTTTAAAATTCATACTAGTGCCGCGCATTCGAATTCATTTCTGCTTTCTGTTCTGTAAGTATTGTTAAGGGTTTTTAAATTCATACCAGAATCGATCATTTAAATGTCGGATGTTGAGCAAGCATTTATGTGTTTCTTTAGTAAATTTGAAAAACATATCAAATATATCTTGAAGTGGTGCATCACAGAAGTACAAAGAATCAATCTAAACAATTCTCATAATCTCCATGTAATTTAAGCATTAAATCATGTTCTCCTTGTTTATACAGTACCTTCACTTTCACATAGTTCATGCAATTTCCAATCAAGTACCCAACTGTGACCTCAGCTGCAGGTGGGTCTCAGCCACCATCAACCAGGCAATCACCCTCATTGTGGCATCTAAGGTATACACCTGTACCACTGGTTATTAGTGACTTGCATGCCTTAAATCAGGCCTGGACGACAACTGAGCCAATGGTCATCTCAAAGTGAAGGAATTTAGTCCTCTACCACTACCAGCCTGATTCAGTAATCTCCATGTAATTTCCACATTAAATCGTGTTCACCTTGTTTTTACAATGCTTTAATTCTAACATTCTTCATGCAATTTACAATCAATTACAATAGTTACACCTTCAATCATTTCACTAAAGGCAGGAACATTGACGCTTGTGTCTCGTCATTATTTGTTTTTTAAGATTTTATTTAAAGTTTGAATTTTTGTCATATGTAAGTTAGTTAGTTATATATATATATATATATATTTATTGAATAGTGTACAAATTCTGTATACAACTTGATTGCTATTATTTTATCATCGTAACATATTCATTATTTTGAAATAGTAAAAAATTTAGTTCAACAAGTTATCAAACATTCAATAGATTATGAGATATTTTTGTAGATATAAAAAATCAGGATTACACTATTTTCTTGATTGCAATGATTCCTTTCACATAACTTCAATTTATTTATCATCTTTCCCTATCATAGACTATTACATTCACATTAAAAAAGAAAAACAAAAAAAAAAAAAAAATTGTTTTTGTAACATCACATATAAAGAATAAATAATAAGTTACTTTGATATTTTTAAATAACATATCAATCATAATTCATGGCTCTCTAGGAATCATCTCAAAATTGAGGAAGCTAGACATCTTAGAAAGCCATCTCCAAGATCCCTATTGTCTTCAATTGAACAAGCCCACTTAGCTTCAACCACTTCACCTTTTTCACAAATAACTAATTAGGCCTCATACATATTTCTTTTAAGAATTTCTAAAAATTAACTAATTTATTCTTATATACACGTGCCCTGAATTGGAACATGCTCAGTCACCTTCATGTTCTTAACTTCATACAAAGAATTAATTGGACATTGTTCTTGTATCATTAGGAGATCTCTAATTTTTATAAAACTATCTGCAATATTCTATTACTCATGAACAAGACATGCTCACTTATTTGGAGGTTATTTACCTTCATACAAATAATTTATCAAAAATCTATTGTAATGCCTATTTTTTAAAATAAGATTATACTAATAAATAATAATAAATTAATATACTAAAAATAAAATATAATCATAAAATTATAAAGTTTAAGTTTAATTTAGTCAAAATTCAAGAGGCATGTGAAGAATCACAAATATATATATATATATATATATATATATATATATAAAGAAACATATGAAGATTTCATTTTATATATTTTATTTTTACTCATTTTCAAGAAAGAACTACAATTTCACCAACCTAAGGTTGAAACTTCTATAGTGCTAAAACTAGAGGATGCAATCCCTTTAATTTTTATTGTTGATTTAGTGGATGAAATCCCTTCAAGTTTTATTGTCTTCATATTTTCTATTCCACAAGATAACTAAATATTAAATTTATTCTATAAGGTTGAGTGGGGCATTGGAATCTCTTAGAACTACTTTCAATTCATTTGACCTTTTTTTAGAGCATTTCCAAGTAGTTATTTATGTATTTGGTTCATGTTAAGAAAATGTTACCTTAACCTTACAATTAATTAAGGTTACTCTTTATAGTAAGTTTAAAAATTAGCATGGAGTGGTCTAAACTTCTCCCTAAAGTTTTGAAATTAGAGAAATAAGTGTTCTAATAATTTTTCATTAAAAGAACATGTTTGTATTTGAGGATATCAAAGTTTTTATTTTTGAAAGTTTCAAGGTTTTTTTTACATGAATTAGAGGTGTATATTCACTTGAAAGTAGTCATAAATAATATAGAGGGTTATTACATGATAGACTACTTTACGAGTTTTCTAAAAATTCAAAAGATTCATCAATTAGACTCCCAAATCTAAAGTTACGATCTCCAAAAGTTGGTTCTCTTGAAATAGGAGATGTAATAATGTGTTGGATACATAAATGAGTTGTAAAGGGGGGCTACATATTTTAATGTGTGTTTCGAAATATGATGAGGTATTTTTGATTAGACATGAGTTGATGTTTAACTTTTTAGATATATGTAGCTCATGGTTTTGTAACATTGTTCGATAATTTTATGTATTGTGTCTCATATTTATCAAGTGCATGAAATAACACTTGTGGATAAAAATTTTATAGCTACTGAGTTACTTCTAACTCTTTAGTTGATAATATTCCCATGAGAAATCATGAGGTATAAGTGTATTGTAAAATTTATTTTCTTTTTAATAATATAATTTGTGGAGTATCTCTCCTCAAATTCTTATCCCCACATAAACCACTACGTTCGTGCATAAATAATAATATTTTTTATTTTATTATATTTTCTATAACTATCATAAGGATATTTTTTCATAACCTTCCTCTCAAGATTAGTGTAGGAAGTTGCTCCTCTGCCTTAAATTCTTTATTGCTCAATAGCTAATTATAGAGAAAATTCAACTTCACATTTCAATGTTGTTTCCACTTCAAAATCTTGGTATGGTTTTTTGTACCATATTTAGGCACGCTTCATACATAATTAATAAGTCCATTGTTTGATGTCATTCATGACTTGCAAGATCTTCCAGAGAGAATTAGTTTATACAAAAAAAAAATCAATTAAAAAAGTTTAGTAGAGTTTTTAGTTAGTAGACAAAAACCTATTGATTTTTTATTAGAAGATAAAAACCTTTTGATATTACAACAATTCTCAAGCAACGGTTACATTGGTTTTCCAAAAAGTAAGGTTTATTTGTGTATATATAATGTTATTTGTAGTGAAGTTTTTGTTCAATTCTTTAATTTTTGATTGGATGTAACTTTTCAATTTAATGGACCTATATATGTTGTATAGTATTGTTATAACAACCCATTTTATGTATTTGCAGTAGGAAAAATTTGCAAATAAAGATTGCAAGTGTTGTGTGTGAGTTTTTGTTTCTTCGAATAAATTATAAGTTTATTGTGTACTATTTGAAAAATATTCTTCCCACTCAAATTATTTTATCGAACGCCATAAGCATTTGGTCTTATATTTATTTTCATTGCTATCTATAAATGTTACACATAATTTGTTTACAATTGGATCATTATAAAGCTATTTTAATGAACATAGATAACTACGAAAAAGTATGATTATACATACAAATTCTTATTTCTTTATTAGTGATAAATGTGGCTCAAGCATTAGATAATTCTAGGTGAAAATTATCCTTAAGCTTTATAATAAAATTAAAATCATTTTAAATTTTATGATGTAAAATAATAAGTTCATCAATAAATTTGAATCTCTATCAAAGTACATTTCTTTACACATCTCTATAGCGTTTGTACATTTAAGATGTCTTTGACAAGTGATCTACAATTTTTTTTCCACAACAATATAAGGTGGTAAGTTAGCAATAATAAGGATTAGATAGGACTAGGTACTATGGATTAGAAGTTAGTTTCTACATGTGTTATTTTCATTGTGTCTTTGTTGTCATTCCCTTCAACACTACAATGTTTAAAGAATAAGGTTTAACTATAATTCCTATTTTCAACCATGTCTCTTATTTTTATTAAAATATTAATGCGTTTGATCTGATAAAATAACACTTGCATACATCTTAGATTTTTTTAAAGGTATGAGTTACATTCTCATTAAAAGAATTCATTGTGTATTAGTGATAAAAAATGAGGGAATTTATCCTTTCACATATTTAATTGAATAATGAAGTTTGTGGCTAAAGGTATTCCACTACTATATTATCGGTATTTTTTACATCTCTTTCATAATTATATCTATCTACATTAGTTTAAACTAGAATAATCCTTGTGCATTGTATTCTAACATTTCTTTCTAGTTCTTTTTGAATGCTATGTAGAAGGAATTTTAAGCTAATGATGGGAAAACAACTAGTGAATGTGAAATAAGAGAAGATATTCTCAATGAAAGAGTTTTCTTAGGAGGAAGTTAAGAATCATCACTAGAAACATGGATTTACAAGTTTGACTATTTTCAATGGTATTCTTGAGGTGAGAGCTCTTTTGGAAAAGAATATCTTTCTTGAGATGGGAGATATATAATTATTCAATGACGTATAAGGGAATCAATCAAAAGGAGAAGCATGATGGTTGTGAATTTGAGAAGAACCATGATCTTCAATAGAAATGCTTCTAATATCCTTATTTACATATTCTTCATATTCAATAAATTGACATAATTTAAAGAAAGATCTTATGTAAGTTGTAGCCCCTAAGAAGGCAGCTCTTTATTTATTTATTTATGGATAAGGTCGTTAGGAGTTTTACCTTTTGAATTTATTTATTTATTTAAGCTCCTCAATTTTATTATCTGACTAGGTGAAACCCTTATTGAAAACCTTCTATCTCCTACTCCCAATAGATTTATCCTCTTTGTTGTATTAGTTCTTTTTTGGGATGACTCGATTTTGTATTCCACATTTGTCTTAAATTAAATATTACAAATCATCAAAATTAGACATGTCCTTGGCTATACTCCTTATTTGAAATGAACTAATTTTAAAAGAAATATCGAGCCTCTATGTAATTCCTTTTGTGAATTTCATGCTCATCGTCATAATAATGACAATACTATTTGATTCTATGCCAATGTTTAAATATTGAACCAACCATTTTATCCTTGACTATTTTTTGGTGAAATATTCAACTTCTCTAAAAAAAGGTTAGTGTTTTCCTTCAAATTTACATATTTCACTTCATAGTACTAAAATTACTAGAATACATATATAATGTCTCATAGATAGAGGAAATTTGATGTCTTCAATGAATTTTTGGGAAAGCACACAATTAATTGAATAGTTCAAGAAACACTAGCTTATAAATTACAAATAGAGGGAATTTGTGGGGGTTCCTCTATATAGCTCCTCCCTTTATGCATGTGAAATTTGAGAATTTGATGAACTAGTTCACCCATGTTGTGGCAATTATTATGGTTTTAAAAAAAATATGCACATTAAACTCATTTTTTATATATAATTTTAGGATAATATAAATGGAAGATTGGTTGTCATAAAATTTTTCATGGCTTCCTTTTATTTCATGATTGACTATGAGTGTATTTTGTTCCACTACATATATTATTTTGCTACTGGCCATTTAAAATCTACTTATCCATGTGGGTCAGATCAATAGTTTTCTCAACCAGGTAGAAGAATGCTAACTATCACCATCTTGTGGTCTTCCCTAATACTTTAAAGGATGGTTTTTGAACTGTGTTGATTCAATCCCCCCCTTAACTTGTTTCTTCAACTAGTTTAGATGTGTAGGTTATTACTCTTATTGCCCCTAAATTTGGAGATGTGAGATGTTGTCCTCTACCTTTAGTGGTCCTGATACCTAGCCTCCATTTTGTAAGGTTTTACCATCCAAATTGAGTTTGCTCTAGGTGGGGTCCTCTTTCATCTGTTTTGTGGGAGATTCCTCTATTATTCTAAAGGATATTGTTTGGAAACATGATGCTTCTTGGACAATTATGCATTGATATAATTAAAAACATTATCTCTTAATGGTCCCTCACTTGCATATTGTCCCACTAGGGATGAAGTTATACCCCAACTTTTACGATTTCTTATTTGGTTTTATCTCTCTATAGAAGTGTTTCCCTATTGATAGTTGATTTTATAGTTTTTGATTGTTTGATTCGGTATCAATGTATAAGTGTTGTCCTATCAGTTTGTTAGTTCCATTATTTTGATACCTTTTTTTTTTACTCAATTACACATTTGGTAATCACTTTTCTTATTAATAGGGTTTAGGCCCTATCAAAAACACAACTTATCTTATTCAAAAAAAGTTGTATGTAGATGATTTAGAATTAGTTTTATATTGTCAATATTGTGTTTATTTCTCTAAATAATAACTAATATGAAATGAGACATCCATGGGTAAAATTATTTTACATTTGGATTACTGAAAATTCTATTCATTATAAAGTTACTTTAGTGAAGTGTCTTTGGAAACCTTGTACAAGAAAATAAGGATGGCGGAAATCTTTCTCTATTTAGGCAATTCAACTAAAAAAGTATAAGAAAAAAATGATCACAGATGAAAATAAATGAAAATGTATGACTCATTTAAGAGCCTAGCTTCTTGATATCCATTAAATCAAGATGACTATCCCCACATGTATCCTAATTCTTATCTTATGAATAGGTTGATATTCTAGCACATCCTTTTTATCTAATTGCATTTGTGTTATTGCAAGTTAGTTCCTTTGAATATAGTTACCATATTCATAAATGATTATGTCATTTGTCAGACAATTTTCTTAGAGATAAAACTTCCATATAATATAAATAGAACAATAGCATGCATACATTTTCATATAATATGAATCTCATGAAATAAATGTTTTCCGATGATGACTATTTATATTTTCTTGTAAAAGGATACAAGTAGAATGGATAAATGAATATGTTTCCATATATTATCTACATTTACAGAAATTACAAAATAAAAGATACATCTATAATATAATTTTGTAAAACAGATATACTCCCTTCAAAATATTGTAAAAACTAAAATAACTCTAAAATAAAAGAAAACAACTATTAACTTTAGAATATTTATTTTTAAATAGATATGATTTGAAGTGATAAAATCATTTAACAAGGAAATGAAAAACAAAGCATCAAATCAATTTATATTGACAAGCATTAGAGATGATCTATAAGGGGTTAGTAGAAGATGTGAAGAAATATGTCGACGGGTCAGTTGAAGATATGAAGAAACTTGTCCGTGGTCATAATGAAAGAGAAGGTAAGTATATGATCATCGCCTAGCTTCCTACCACAAATATTACAATCCTATATTGATTTTTTTTTTCTTGGATTGTCTGCTTACCATTCATCCAATCTAATCTTCGATAGTCAAAACCCACCAACTTCGTTTTGGAACGACGCGTATTTTCCTTTGGAATGACGGTGTCAACATTTACATTCAATGATAATCCCAAAACCATTTCTGTCGAGATTTCATTGACTGACACAAGGAGTCTTCTTGTAATGCATATTGTAAGCTGTTATATTGTCAAACATGGCCACCTTTGCACACAGTTTAGAAAAGTAGGAAAGTCACAGAAAAGGATGGTTTGAAATCTAGAATGAACTAAATCGATTGTTGACTGTAACAATGATTTATAATTGAAGTGTCGTGCTATGCAATCAAATTACATAAGCATTTCCTTGAGTTGTCAAGTATATAATCTAATTAAATTAGAATTAAATGATAAATATATATACAATCAAAGTAAATTAGATTGGAAATGAGTAATATTATGGAAAACATAGAAAATGGGAAAACTTTGGGAGCAGGAGCTCTGCGTTTCACATGCGTGAAGATCAAGAATTTCGAAGGACTGCGTTTCGTCTACGTGACGGCCTCTCTACGAACTCACATCCCCCAATGACCCCCAGGTGTGTGCATTCCATTTTGCTATTGTTTTGATGTCTTCTCCGTCATTTAAGCCTCTTGCAGAAGTCGTATCTTCTGCATTTAACTCCATTCATGACCCTGCAAGCTTCCCTACGATTAAATCTTTTAACACTAGAAATGGAGATCATAATGTATCTCCGACTGCAAAAACTTTCTCAGAGGCAGTGGCTAACTCCTCCACGGTCTCTGCCTCTGCTAGGTTTCGTATTGCATCCCACGATGAAGCGTCCGAGCCAGGTAAGAGCTCTATGAATGCCTTGGCCCCTTTTTCCATCTCCCCTAATACAGAAATGCTTGGTGAAATTGAGAAGGAAAAATGTAGGTTAAAGAATTTTGCTATTTTCTTTGCTGCTGTTGAAGTTGAGAAGTGCCTTGCTAGGAAATATCTTGACAACTGGTTTCGTAACTATTGGAATCTTAAACTAGGGCATAGCATTTCATTCTGTAGGCAGATACAAAAGGGTCTGTTTGTCATTTTCTTTAAAACTTCAGAAGCACAGGAGGCTGTCCTCAAAAGACAATACTGGAGCGTTGGTAGCACCTCATTTCGTGCCCTAGCCTAGACTCCAGAGGCTATCCATGAGGAGGGTCTTGCACTTTCGACCCCTAGATGGATCATTATTAAGAGCCTTCCTCCATTTCTTTGGCATTTTATTAACCATATCCTAGAACCACTCGGCAAAGTTATTATGTTTGATGATACTACTCAACTTGTACCACATATGGATGCGAGGGCTTTGGTATCCCTTAGGCCCGGCATTGAAATCCCTTCGGTTTTAGAGATCAACATCTCTGGTGAAATTTTCTCCTGTTCTTTAGAGATCTTGGGAGGTCTGAATGCATGTTTTCTATGCAAAAAAGAAGGTCACCTTCGCAGAGAATGCCCTATTATTAAAAGGAAAAATGATGCTGCCAGACCTAACCCCACACCAATTTTGGCTGAAACAATTAAGAAGAACTCTAATTCAACTGTTAATCCTCCTCTATCGCCCCCGATGGTGATCTCTCCTGCGTCAACCCACCTAAACAAACAAACCCTAACTCAAACGATTGAAGACACCTCAGATGTTAACATGACAGATGGATTCCAAGTAGTTAAAAGAAAATCTGATAAAAAAAGAAGGAAAGTTAATAACATTGAAGATATAGTTGATAAAATAGACCATTCGACTCTACCACCCGTGCTTGCACCATCCCCTGTTTCTCATACCTCTGTAGATCCCTCTCCCACCTCTGTAGAAACTAAAACATTCAAGGAAATAGATGAGGGATATTATTTAGAAATCCTACCCGCGGTCAATAGCAACAAGATCTCTATTCCTTTAGAGCACGCAAAGACATATGAACATACTACACCGACACCTAGACTTGGCATTGGTATTGATTGCATTAAGTCTTCTGAATCTGATCTAGATGATTTGGACTGGCAAAAAGACTTCCCCAAATCTAAAAGAAGGGGAAGACCTCCTGGCTCAAAGAACAAAAGTTCTGGTGGGCTCGAAAGTGAGGAATCTGCTCAACCGGTCATATCCAATATCATAGGTGGGTCCATGGACCTTGTTTGCGTCCCCACTAATAACAAGTCTAGATGAATTGCATTTCTTGGAATGTGAGGGGTCTTGAGTCCCCGAATAGGAAACACATTGTTAAGTGCTTTGTTGACACTATTCATAATAAAGATTTTATAATGTTACAAGAACTCAAAGCTGTTGACTTCTTATTGGATGCTAACCTTGACTTCATCTGGAAAGATGCTATTAGAGTATGCTTTACTCATCTGAAAGGACGGGGCAGGGTTGGATTACTCATTAACCCCAAGTGGTCTAATAACATCACGGATAAAGGTAGATCTCCATGTAATAGAGCCGTTTGGGCCTCAATCTGCACTAACAACACTTCCTTTGGTATCTGCTCTATATATGCTTCTAATGACCCTCTAGAGAGGGATAATCTATGGGTCTGGTTGGCTTCCCTCCCTGACATCCCTTGGATTCTGGGTGGTGACTTCAACATGATAGAGTCACAAAAGGATAAATCTGGTGGTAGACCTTTCTCTTGGAAACCTTCGGAGGTGGAACCTTGGAATAAGATGATTCAGTCTAAACGGCTATTTGATCCTCCAAAAAACAATGACAATACCAACTTTAATTTGAGGCACACCTGGTGTAACTTTCAGCAGGGCCCTTCCCGTATTTATGCTAGGCTCAATAGATTCTACGCTCACATGAATTACTTTTCCTTCATCCCTGATGAGTTTGGCAACCTTGTCACTATATCCCCCACGGCTCTTTCTGATCACCATCCCATCTCTGTCCGCATCAAGCTTACCTGTGCCCCTCATACTCCCTTTTCTGTCAGACCTAGATGTATCCTCAACTCTTCCCTACTGGATGATGTTGACATCTTGTCTGCTATCTAGCTTATCAGTACTTTCAATAAGAATGGCTTCCCCTCTCTATCCTGTTGTGAGAGGTGGCATCAAAATATTCATGCCTGGCATGCGCTACTCCAAACACTAGGACAAAAGAAGGCTAAGGATTACAGATTTCATGAGAAAGCTTTTGCTGGTAAATTGAACTCTATTGAAACTCTTATTCAAAAAAACCCTTCCGATCATAGTCTTGTCCCCATTGTATCTAAAGCTAGAGATGACCTTCATCGCCATCAATAGTCTTTAGCCCATGGGGCCAAAATTAGATGCAGGGCCCACTGGCTGCAGCATGCCGACAAATGTTCCAAGTTCTTTTTTAAATACCTTAAACAAAAGCATGCCAATGAAGCTATTTCTAGTATTGTTGTTGATAATAGGGAGATAGTTAATCCTAATGAAATCAAGGGAGCCTTTGCCTCCTACTACAGTAATCTATTTTCCTCTGAAGAAAATGAGGAGTCCATAACTCTCAGAAGAAAGTTCAGTTCCATTATCCCTAAGAAAATATCTCAACTTGATTCTGTTCTTCTTGGGGAAAATATCACTAAGAAGGAAATTGTTAATGCTATCAATTCACCTAAAAAAGACAAAAATCTGGGCCCTGATGGCCTCCCGTTTGAGTTTTACCAAGTCAATGTTAGTTGGATTAGCTCGAATCTCCTTGACCTCTATAATTAGGCTTATGAGAAAGGCACACTGGGTAATATGATTAACAAAGGTATCATTAAATTAATCCCTAAAGATGGCGATAAAAATATTATCAAGAATTGGCGCCCAATCACTCTTTTGAATGTTTCATACAAAATACTTGCTAAGATTATGGCTCGTAGATTGGAAAGCATCCTGCCCAAGTTTGTTAACTCTACTCAAATTGGCTTTATAAAATGTAGATATATCTTCAAAAATCTCATTACAAGCTGGGAAGCCATGAACTAGGCCAAGTTCTCCAACTAGAATGCTGCAATCCTTCTCCTGGACTTTGAAAAGGCCTATGATATAATAGAATGGAATTTTATTGACTTGATGCTTAGGGAATTTGTCTTCCCTGACCACTTCTGTAATTACACCAAGCTCTTGCTGAAAGATGCTATGGCCCAAGTTGACGTTAATGGCTCTCTCTCTAACCCTTTCTCCCTGACCAGATCTATCAGACAAGGCTGTCTGCTTGCCCCTGCTCTTTTTGTCATTGCTTTTGAAGCTCTATCTTTCATCCTTACTGACAATACCCTTTCTCTGGCGGTCAAAGGTATCACCTTACCCAACATGGAGAATTTGACCAATTGTCAATTTACTGATGATACTAGTTTATTTGTTGGTTTGGAAGAAGATAATTTCAATATCCTTACTAAGAAACTAGATTTATTCTACTCTATCTTGGGAGCTAAGTTGTCCCAATCTAAATGTATTTTCCTTGGCTGGGAAGAGCATCCTCCGAGTTGGTTTTTGAAACATGGATTCCAGTGGGGTGGGCCCAGCAACATTGTTAGATACCTAGGCATCCCCTTCTATGTGGATCCTTCTCTTAAAGATATGTGGTTATGGGTTAAAAACAAGATCACTAAAAAACTTAACAGCTGGTATAACAGATCCTTGTCTCTAGCTGGTAAACTACAAGTCTGCCAAAAAATTCTATCCTCATATAATATATACTACGCCTCGGCTTGGATGTTTAATAACTATCAAATTTTGGAAATTCAAAAGGCCATAAGGAACTTCCTATGGTTTGATGGTAAAGGCAACAAAAAGTTGCATGCGGTTAAATGGGATTGGTGTTGTACTGATAAAAAACTTGGAGGTCTTGGTTTACAAGATCTTAGGCTTCAAGGTATGGCGTTGGCCACCAAATGGATCTTCCACTGTGTAGACGGGGAAAAACCATGGAAAGTTCTTGTCAGAAACAATATTATGAGGGGATACCCAAAGAAGGATAAAACTTGGAAAGATGCTCCATTTGATGATCTTTTAATTGGCAACTTTCCTGTCAATGTGCATGGATCTACTGTCTTTAAAACCATTTGGAAAGCTTGGGAGTCTTCTAGGCCCTTTATCTCTGATAAATTCTTCCATTCAGATACCCTTTTGCATAGTGAAAGGTCCATTTGGTGTAACCTCCATCTTTAGGGGAAGCCTCTTGCCCTATCTCAAGGCTGCTTGGCTAAAATTTGGAACAATCTGGGTATTTCCACATTTATTGACCTCTATGAGAATGACTGTCTGATTAGCTGGGAGGAGTTAAGAGATAAATATAACCTTCTTGCTGCTCATAAAAAGACTTATAACATGATCTCTAGAGCTTGTTTAGATCTCCCTTCTTCCTGCTTCATTGACTCACATAGATACCTCAATATCAAATGGCCTAATGGTACCTTGATTAGCAAAATCAAAGCCAAAAATGTTTACAATAATCTGAGCAATAATCAGAATATCATAGAACATATCAGTGGACTTTGGTACACTTCCCTGGAAACTAAAGACTGGAGAAAAATCCTTAATAGAACGTGGAAGTCCTCTATTGATCCTAAAATTAGATGTTTTAAATGGCTTATGTTGATTAATAGACTTCCTATCAACAGGTACCCTGCTCCTACTGATGTGTGTAGACTCTGCAATCGTCCTGACTCCTGTAGACATATTCTTTTTGAATGTAAATTTGCGAAGAAGGTCTGGGATTTATTTGGCATAACTTATCCTAAGTTCATTAATATCTTTGAAATTATCATTGGTCATATACAGGGACTTAAAAAAGATTCTAATATTCTATGGCACATTATTTCTTCTAACATTTTGTGGAAACTATGGAAGTGCAGGAATGAAGAAAGGTATCAAGGTATACATAGATCTCTTACTGAGTTTTCATTAAAACTCACACTTTTTAAAATCTCCTTGTAGGTCTGCATCACGATGATGATCGAGAGGGAGAAGCTTATCAGATTCCTCAAGATGGGACACTCCACTATGTTCGTCTTTGAAATGAAAGATGGTTATGACTATCGTAATCATATGAACAATATGGCCTCTTCAACAAAATGGTGAAAAAACTACACAAGGAAATCACCAAGAACAAGAATGCGACAGATGATCAGATACATATGATTGCCCAAATCCAAGCCAATAAAGGAATTGCTTGGATGGAAGGTCCCCTTGGCTGGACTGCTTGGGTTGAATAGTTTGAAGATCTTCTTCACTAGGCCTTTTTTGATTATGTCTGTTACTATATAGTTCATGTTTATAACAGTTAATCTATGCCTTTTGTTTATCGAACTTTGACGTTCTCTGTGTGAGGCCTGCCTCCGGAGCTGAACTCTTCGTGGATATTTAAGTTCTAATTTTGTTTTGCTTAATCTATAGTTAATATAAAAAAAAACATAGAAAATATGTTCTTATTAGGGAAAAGAGGAGAATAAATGGTATAAATAGATGTAATAAATTATTTTAAAAATAAATACAATTTCATATATATAATTATTTTTTCTCATTAGATACATTTTATATAAAAGTAAAAAGAATTCATAATCATAAAATCATTCCATTAATCAGTAGTAAAAAATATTAAGTCGTTAACATCTAGTGAGAAGATTAGCTTTATTCACTTATTCTTCAAGTTGTTAGTCATGTATATATAATGGAAAAATAAGTATTGTACTTTATTTACTTTATTGTGGTTGTCAATACTTTGTTGCCGTGTAATGAGCCTATTTTTTTGGCATATCATAAAGCTTTTGGATTGTCAAACATGGCCACCTTGAAACAATTTAGAAAAGTGGTAAAGTTAGAAAATGATGGTTTGGAATTTACAACAAATGAATTGATTTGATTTGGAAAATAATATGATGGATTGTGTGAATGTGACATTGATTGATATTCAACTTATTTTTCGAAGGTTGAATGCATTAAATTATTTTTTAGAGTTCCTAATCACTTAATGTAGTTAAATTATATCCAAATGATACATGTGTGCATAATCAAAGTAAATTAGATATGAAAGGAGTAATATTGAGGAAAACATAAAAATGATGTTCTTATTAGGAAGAAGAGAAGAAATGATATAAAGAAATGTAATATTATTTACAATATAAAAGTAATTTTACTTAAGAGCTTGTTGGCCCACTTATGGTCCCTCAAATTTAAATTTTTGAAATTAAGTTCTTCCACTATTTATGAGTATCAAAACTGAAATTTGTCCCCTTTCTTAATGATTTCTCTCATAACCTTTTGTGAAGATGATGTTTATAAGAAGTGGTAGTTGACAATGTTGGTACTCAAAAATACAAGGAGGATTTTTGAGTGTTTTACTAGTGCTTTGCATTTTGACCCCCTATAAGTGCTTTTTGAGCATATTTGCCTAGATGAAATTTTGAAGTTTTTCATGCATGTCGGGTGTTTATCACTCTTTTTTAGGTATAGGAATACATCCTAGATTGTCAGATTCAATTTTTGAGTTAGTTAGTGATGCCTTGTTTTAAGCACTTATCCATTCTGCATTTACTGCATAAGTGTCAATTTGTTGTAATGGGCCCAATTTGCATTTGAATAACTTGCGTTTAATTGAGTTTCATGGGTCACCATTTTGGGAATGTTGAGCATGTCTGTTAGAGAGCCTATAATTCAAATCCCAAGTCATTTTTAATCCATTTGATAAGTTTTTGGATTCCCCAAAGTTGGTCATGCTGAATTGTCTAGTTCTCTGTTATGTCCAGATTTCTGAATAGTGTACTTTGAGCTTCTGCAAGTTGTACCCGGTTGAATTCCCTTCATAATTGAGTTTTCCCCTGTGTTGGAAACATGAAAGTGTACCTATTTGAAGAGTTGAAGACTCGTACAATTCCAGTTGTCCACTTTCCCAACTTGATTCCAAAATCTCAATTTTGCATATTTACTGAGTTTAAAATCAAAGAAGTTATAAGGTGCTAACTTGCAGATTGATGCTAATTGATCAGTTCACATTCAGTGCAAGTTAGTTGAAGGTTCATGTTCCATGTGTGAAGGTGAATCAAGTTCTAGAGGTTCAGATTTTGAAGGATCTTCTTGATGACTTTATGAATTCAAATTTGAAGGAGTGTTTTCAGTTTATCAGTACTGAATAGAATGAAGTTTGCAGAATGGGCATTTTCGGAGAGTGATAACTTCTTGTTTGAAAATTGTTTTCAAGAACCGGTTGTGGCACCATTCTCATTACATGTCAATGTACTACTTGAACCTATGGTGAAGTCTTTGGGCATATTTTATTAGTCTTGCAAAAGTCAATCTGAATGAGATTTATGTTGTTTCTATGTTTGCACTTGCACGGTATTCTGAAATGTCTAAGTTTGTTCAATTCCACCTTGCGCCTAGAGTTGAATCTAGAGAATCCCTTATGCATGCATAATCAGTGTAGATGAATGAATCACTCTACCAAGTGATGGCTCCTCATGAGTTAATCCAATATCTTTGCGATTTGCATTTCTGGAAAGGTTTGCGTGAATTTGAATGCTCCAAGTTACAGAATGAATGAGCAGGCTAGTTTTGAATATTATTATTTTGAAGCCCTAATGCTTTCAAATGAATCCAGTTTGTCATTATGCTTAGATGCTAGAGATAAATATATTTTCAAGACCTCATACTTACAGAAGATCTTCTAGGTCAGTTTTTAAAGTCTAGTTGTTCAGGCCATTTGCTAGTTGTGGGACAAGATTGCAGAGGTGTAAAAAGTTATTTCTAATGACCGCAATTTCAATGATTTGTCATCCAAATTGCATCGAAGGCCATGTTTGGTATACGGAAGATGAAATTTTTTTTCGAGATGATAATTCCCAAACCACAAAAGGACCCAACTTTTATTATTAAAATTTAAATGCTTGGTGTATAAAATTTTAGAGCATATTATTATTTAAATCATGTTGTGAGTTAAGTAATAGTGTTTATGGATACATAGGGTGTTTCAAGTTTGCAGATTCATCTTTCAGTCAGAGGTTAGCAGTCTCCAAGCCAATACACATGGTAAGTGTAAAACCAAAAAATTATATTCAGAAGTTAGTGATGCTAGTGAAGGGTGTTTGCGCAAGAATGGAATAGTAAAATATTTAAAGCCTTTGTAGATGCTTTTAGTGTATACAAGACCCCATGCACAGCAAGCTGAAGGACTTTCAAAACATTAAAACAACAAACTATATTACATGCTAAGCTGCATATGGTTTTGAGGAAGGAAGTTAACAACTGAAATGTAAGTACAAAGTGTAATCCACAGGGATGCTCACACAACAAGTAAAAGGAGCTTTGTTTTAAGTGTCTTTTTTTTTTATTAAAACAAATGCATGTCAAGAGGTAACTTGAGCAAGATATATGGAGGAGAAAATTCATAAAACAGTAAAAATCCAATGTAAATGCCTAGTGGCCTGCGCAGGTCAGCATAGACAGCACAATATGTCTAAAATTTGCAAATGCAAATGGTAGGTGTGTTTCACATGGTTTGCACAACTTTTAGAGGATTTAAAATTAACAAGCCAATGCAATGGCATGTAAAAAAAAACACAACTTAGAGCTTGTGCAATGCAGATAGTAGAAGTCTGCGCAGGTAAACTTGGAGAAAGGAATTTTTGTTTTTTAATAAAAACATTTTAAAACAAAAAATGGAATGCTACGCAGAACATTGAGGATGCAAAAACCCCAAACAAAATATAGTTTGGTAGTGTAAAATACATTGCAAGGCTGCGTAGAATTTTTTTGAGGGCTACCATGCCATGCAAATTAAAGAGAAGACGCCCCACACACAACACTATGAAGGAGTAAATAAAAAAAAGAGACATTCAGTAAATGTCATTAAAGGCCTACGCAGCATATCAGAGATATAAAACAATGGAGAGTTCTGTAGACATTCCCAGAGGCTCCATAGACATAGTAAGAAGGAGTCTTAGAAAGTTTTAAGAAAAACATCCCAATGAAAACATCCAATGCGTAGAGAAGGCCGCACAGGTATAAAGAAGAAGCTCCCGGGCTTAAAAGGTGAAAATGCCAATATCCCACATTCATTGGGTTTGGGTTTTTTTTTGTTTATATACTCTAGCGCTTTCAATGTAACATGAATGAGAAGCCAAGAGACCACTTGGCGGGCCCCTTGGCTAGAGTATTATGTGTGTGGTGGGCCCCATTATTTTGAATCAAAATGATGGAAAACTTTAAAAAACTCATCATATATTATCCCACATTCGCCAGGAAGAAGAATTTCAAGATGTTTATAACCAACAACACACAGTAGGTACTATGAAGATGAAGCCTGGAGGCTCTCCACGTGCAGGTGAAAAATGCATTGGGAAGCATGCCCAGGTGATGGAAACCAAGTTTTGATGGACCCCGCAAAGGTGACATGGCAGATGAGTTGGTAAAAAGGCTGCAAATTGAGTGCAGATCTCGAGGTGATCAAGATCGGACGGATGGTGCAATGACTGGATTTGAAAGATGCAAGGAAGATAACATCAAGGGATTGCGCCAGCATGACATGTGGCAAGGTCAGTAGCAGCATAGATGAGATGACGTCCAGTGATGATGAGGTGGCAGCCATGCAGGAGATTATCCGAGCTAGCACGCATCCTGAGGTGATCAAGATGGATGGCTGTCGCAAAGCCTCAAAGATAAAGTTGCAAGATAGTTAACATCAAGGGATCACAATAGCACGACATGTGGCATTTGGATAGGTGGTGGGCCAGACACAGGGTAGATGATGCAGGCACCCACTTGGACCTGTGGACCAATTAGAGGCTGCTACGTGGCACAATTTGGTGAAATATGCACAGAAAAGGTATTAAAATGTGTTGGTAAATATGCAGATAAATAAAATTAATATCTGTGCAAGGTAAAATGAGATTGAAATATTAAAATAAAACATTATTCAATAGTCTAACTATTGAATTAACATATAATTTCAAATATTTCAAAATATTCCAAAGTTTAAAACTTAACATGTACCCGAAGGAAAAGGTTTGATAAATGATTTCAAGGGGAATTTTTTATCCAAAATATCAAGTATCATATATCACTGGAAAGGTCTCAAAATGAGGATTCTGATTTTGCAATCCATTTGAATCCATATCAAATCATATTTTTGCAGTTGCAGAAAGAAGCAATTGTAGATATTTTTGGGGACAGACAGGTGTCGGTGACTGGATTGTTTTTTCTTTTCTCCTATATCTAGTTTTTTCTCCATTGTAACATGGATGGTGAATTTTCAAACTGCAAAGGAGACTTGATACTTTGTTTAGTTTTTCAAGCTTTGGTCTATCTTAATGTATTGAAGCAGAAAGATATTAATAACATACAGTGAAATCTCCTATTTTAGATCTATGGTGTCTTTTCATACTTTTGCTCTTGCTCTTGTATGTTTAATTTGTAAGGAATTCTGAACATGCTGGTTACAAGGTAACTGTGCAATTACTTGTGAGTTTCCTTCAAGGAAGGAGTCAGTCTTGTGACTAATCCCAGAGGGCTAGGTATTAGTATGAGAATTTGATACATGGATGTGAGAGTGAGAGGATAGTTTGTAAGGCACTCTATCTAGGATTGTATTTGTGTTCTTATTAATTGTTTTTCTATGAATTTGCATCGCATTGGACTCTTTGCTCAGGATTATCCACTGGTCTAAATTCTGATAAGCAGTTCTCATCATCAATTTTAAATCAAATTAAATCTTTACATTTCTTTTTCTAAGAGTATTCATGTTTGATTGTATTCAAAGGATGCAATTCATTTTTCTGATTCCTTGAAGAGTGAATCATCAGGTTAGCCTTCCTAAGTCCAGGGACTTTAAAAAGAAGAAGGATGAATGTCCTTAATCCACTGTAAGGTTTACTGTTAAGCAGTAACTATGAAGATATGTACACCCGCCTGGGTCTGTGGAGCCTGAAGTGTAGAAGGATAATATCCTTGTTAATTATTCTTTTCCCTATATGAATCTGAATTGGGAATCTAAGAGTCAGGATTGAATAGCTATATATTGATTCAACAAGAAAAAGAGCTAACAAAATCGTGACTCTGTTGGGGATTTAAAAGTCTTATTCAGAATATCTCTAGTTTTAAAAGTTGAATATCAGAATACCACAGGTTGTGTTTGCCCATCTGAGTCGAGCTAACAAAATGGTGACTCTACTAGGGAGAAGTGGATGTTTGTAGAGTCTGTAATGAATAACTATTTACTTTTCATTTATGGACACGTTTGTGAAGTTTAACCCCATACATATTGTGGGTGGCGACTCTGTTTAAACTTGGAGAATCCTAGTTGTTTTGTGCCAGTGTAATTTGTGATTATCAGTTGTTATTTGAAGTTTAAGATTAGCAAGTTTAAGATTTTTTTTTCCTTTCTTGGTTGAATCAATATCTGAATCTGATTTTAAGAAAGAGATTCAGAAAAGGAATCTGAAATTTTTTCGGATCTCTGTGTGTGAATAGCCTGGAAGTGTTTTTATTTGCAACAATTTGAAAAAGAACTGTGACTTTTCTTGTTGGAATGAGTTTCCAAAATTAAAAGTGATTCCAAATAGCTTTGTTGTTTGAAAATTTTCCTTTGCAAGGAGGTGGCGACTCTACGAAAGAAGAACCAGATGGAATTCCTAGAAAGGCTTTAGATCTGCCTTGTATCCAGTAAAGAAGAAGAAAGAGTAGCAACTGCAAATCTTATCCAGGTAATCCTTAGTTTTTATAAGAAATAAAAGTCCCTTAATAAGTGAGAAAAGCACTAAGAAAAAGGGAAAAATAGCTTTGTAGTTTGTCATATTTTTTGGTTGAAGTTTCAGTTTCAAGAAATCAAAAGTATGCTATGGTTATGTGAAGTTAATGGTTGCATAAAATCAGATAGAAATCTTTGTGACAAAATGTGATGTGTTGTTAAATAAGTCGTTAAAATGGAAATTCCAGCCTCCATGGGTCAAGATATATTTTCTAAATCTGAAGTTTATGAGCAAGATCTGGAAAATATTAATAGAAAAAAGGATATTTCATTGATAAATCAAAAGATCCAACAATAATGCATGTTGATTTTAAGATGTAAAATAGGAGAGAGAAAGGAAGAGTTAGCACTGTGGTTTTATGAGAAGTTTAGTGAATATTATAACGAGTTTCCAATGGGTGTTGACTTTCAAGAGTCTACATATGTTGAAATGTTCCTAGAGCTTAGTATGCCTGAATCAGTCAGTTGGTCTACATCTCTTAGAGAAAAAATGATTGAACATACCATAGAATGGATAGATTCGATTGAGAAATCATAATATGAAAATACTGAGGATGCTGAATATGAATCTAGTTATGTAGATGATGATGAGTCTACTTATGCTGAAAGTGTTGGTTATGATGCTGATAATGAAATCCATGAGCAAAAAAAGGATGAAGATGATTTTGTAACTGAAAATGACTCCATTGAGTTTGTAGATTTTTCCTTTTTTCAGCATAACAATGTAGATTTCTTGTTTCAGTTTGAAGAAGTTTTGTGTGAACAGAAAGAGCATAATTATGCTACATATGTCATTTGTTGTAGTGATTCAATTGCAAAAAATGATATGAGCAAAGAAATCTCAATTCTTGTTTCCAATGAGGAAAATGTTTGCAGCATCAAACAAGAAACCAAAGAAGGTGAAAATCAGGTCCAATGTCCACTAAGCAGTGAGAAAATTTCAAAACTCTTAGATGTTGATTTTCAAAGGTATGCTTCTAAATATGACTCTAGAATTTCATGCCCAATGGATATATGTTTTGATAAAGAGGATAATAGTGAGGGCATGAAATGTGAAAAATATCTTTAGTTTCCTTCTCTTATTTTTGAAGATGATGATATGCAATTTTAGAGTACATATGATTGTGATGAATTTGTTACTGTCATCTATGATGAGTATGAGGATTTATGTACTAGTGTAGATTTAGATTTTCATGAACCTAGTCTCAGTGATTCTTGTTTAAGCCATGATGGTGAAGAGAGAGACAAGTCTGAATGTGTGTTTTCATATTTACAAGTGATTGATGAACCATTAATTGAAAATGTTTCCCCATGTCTAAAAGATGCTGATAGAAGTATGGATCAGCAAGTTATCTTTGGTGTTATGCAATCAGATTTTTGTTTTGAGACATTCTATTTTAGTTTGCAAAATGCTGATGCAAAAGAAGCTTGTTCTTTGGTGCAAACTAATGACCAGTCTATGAATGTTTTCTGCCATGAGAGTGAGCTGGAATGTTTCTTCTTCCAGCAAGTCAGTGATAGTGAAGAGTGTGATGTTTTGATGTCACACAATGATCGGCATTCATAGCAATCTGGTGACTTTGCTTTGCCAAGTGATGGTGAGTTTTTTTATTGCCTTTTGTTTGATGTGTTGAAGGTGGATGGCAGTGTTTTTGATTAGATACATGGAAGCAATAGTTTCAGCTTACCTCTGATTTATGGAGATGAGAATCATATGTTTGATAGAGGTAAGAGTTGATTTCAGTTTTGGGGCTTCAGGCCTTTTGTAATTTGTACATGTTGTATACTCTCTTTCCCTTCAATTGTGTAGAGTGTTTCCTTTCAATAAGATATTCCCTATTTTTGAAAGAGAAAGGGGAAATAGAAGACAAAAATATGATTTGGGGTAAAAGTACAAACCTGTGTCACACTTTTATAAAGGAAAAGTACCACACCATGCAAACTATTCAACTATAATGACATAAAAAGTGGCATTTGTATTTAGAATTTGAGGATGATGTAAACTGATGAAATGTGTAAAAATGGATGAAGTTTATGCCTATAATTTTTTAAATTTTTTTTGAACAAGAATCGACATAGTTTGTTAATTTTTGAAGTCCATTATTCAATTGCTGAAAACTGCTGAAAATCTGGGGTCTCATTCCCACCAAACAAGTATATGCAAATAATCTATTTTTTCTCTGATTTCAAAATATGTTATAGAAAAAATGTATATCTAGTGCATAAAAGAAGAGAGATTGGTTTTCACTGTATATTTTCTCCATTATAACTACTCAAAGTTGAACTTTCTGAAATCGGCAGTTTTCATCTCCCACCAAATTTCCCCTATCCAATCTACACCATTCACAAAACAATTTACATATTCTTGAAGAGGACTCTCTCCTCTAGTGTTAAATATAAATTTTAAATTTTTTTGATATGATTTACTTTTTTTTTAAATTTATTTAAAGCAACATCTTCTCAAATTTTAAAATACCTACTTGTTGTATTTTGAAATTATAATATATTAGATCTAATCAAAATACTATAAAATTTATATGACAATAATATTGACTCTGAGCTCTACAAAAGGGTATTTTTTTTATTTTTTAAAAATGTTATTAAAAAGAGTAGGGGTTATTGAAACATTGATTTTCTAAACTAATTTTATTTCTTTGGTAGTCGGTATAAAACATGCATTTAATAGAAATTTCCAATTGGAAAATTTTAACCACTTATCTAGATTAGCTAGAATGAATCTAGCTATACCATATGTTTGAAGAAAATTAGTTTTTATTTAGAAATATGAAAATTTAGCTGTGCTGATAAGTGGTCCTGAAACGTGACACAACTTTGTGCGTTTACCCTTTGAATTTTGTGAATGGTCTTCTTCTACCATGAGATTCTGAAAGTTCTCTGCATGCCCACATGGGGCATGCGTCCACAGTCAGAGCCATTGTTGGTACTCAAAAATACAAGGATTTTTGAGTGTTTTACTAGTGCTTTGCATTTTGACCCCATATAAGTGATTTTTGAGCCTATTTGCCTAGATGAAATTATAAAGTTTTTCATGCATGTCAGGTGTTTATCATTCTTGTTTAGGTATATGAAGACATCCTAGTTCATTAGTTTCAAGTTTTGAGTCAGTTAGTGATGTCTTGTTTTAAGCACTTATCCACTCTACATTTACTGCTTAAGTGTCAATTTGCTGTAACGGGCCCAGTTTGCATTTGAATAACTTGTGTTTAATTAAGTTTCATGGGTCACCATTTTGGGAATATTGAGAATGTATATCAGAGAGCCTATATTTCAAATCCCAAGTCATTTTGAATCCATTTGATAAGTTTTTGGATTCCCCAAAGTTGGTCCTGATGAATTGTCTAGTTCTTTGTTATGTCCAAATTTCTGAATAGTATACTTTGAGCTTCTACAAGTTGTACCCGATTGAATTTCCTACATAATTGAGTTTTCCCATGTGTTGGAAACATGAAAGTGTTCCTATTTGAAGAGTTGCAGACTCGTACCAATCTAGTTGTCCACTTTGCCAGCTTGATTCCAAATCCAAATTCTGCATATTTACTAAGTTTAAAATCAAAGAAGTTATAAGGTGCTAACTTTGCAAATTGATGCTAATTGATCTTGTCCACTTTGCCAGCTTGATTCCAAATCCAAATTCCGCATATTTACTAAGTTTAAAATCAAAGAAGTTATAAGGTGCTAACTTTGCAGATGGATGCTAATTGATCAGTTCACTTTCAGTGCAATTTAGTTGAAGGTTCATGTTCCATGTGTGAAGGTGAATCAAGTTCCAGAGGTTCAGATTCCGAAGGATCTTCTTGATGACTTTATGAATTTAAATTTGAAGGACTATTTTTCAGTTTGTCAGAACTAAACAGAATGAAGTTTGCAGAATGGTGATTTTCGGAGGGTGATAACTTCTTGTGTAAATTTTTTTTTCGAGAACTGATTGTGGAACTATTCTCATTGTGTTTAAATGTACTACTTGAACTGGTGGCAAAGTCTCAGAACATGTTCAATTATTCTTGCAAAATTTAATCTGAATAAGATTTATGTTGTTTCTACGTTTGCACTTGCACAGTATTATGAAATGTCTAAGTTTGTTCAGTTGCACCTTGCACCTGGAGAGGAATCTGGAGAAGCCCTTTTGTGTGCATATTTAGTGTGGATGAATGAATCACTCTGCCAGGTGACGGCTCCTCAGGAGTTAATCTAGTATCTTTGTAATTTGCATTTCTGGCAAGGTTTGCGTGCATTTGAATGCTCCAAGTTACAGAATGAATGAATTGGCTAGTTTTGAATATTATTATTTTGAAGCCCTAATTCTTTCAAACAAATCCAGTTGGTGATCATGCTCAGAATTTGGAGATAAATATGTTTTCTAGTCCTAAAACTTATAGAGGATCTTCTTGTTAGTTTTTAAAGTCCATTTGTTGAGGCCATTTGCTAGTTGTGGGACAAGATTGCATAGGTGTAAAAAGTTGTTTCTAATAACCGCAATTTCAACGATTTGTCATCCAAATTGCACTGAAGGCCATGTTTGGTATATGGAAGATGAAAATTTGTTTTTGAGATGATAATTCCCAAACCAAAAAAGGACCCAGCTTTTATTACTATAATTTAAATGCTTGGTGTATGAAATTTTAGAGCATATTATTATTTAAATCATGTTATGATTTAAGTAATAGTGATTATGGATACATAAGGTGTTTCAAGTTTGCAGATTCATCTTTCAGTCAGAGGTTGAGAGTCTCCATGCCAATACACATGGTAAGTGTAAAACCAAAAAATGATATTCGGAAGTCAGTGATGCCAGTGAAGGGTGTTTGCGCAAGTATGGAATAGTAAAATATTTAAAGCCTTTACAGATGATTTTAGTGTATACAAGACCCCACGCACAACAAGTTGGACTTTCAAAACATTAAAACAACAAACTATATTACATGCTAAGTTCCGTATGGTTTTGAGGAAGGAAGTCAACATTTGAAATGTAAGTAAAAAGTGTTATCCATAGGAATGCTCATGCAGCAAGTAAAAGGGGCTTTGTTTTAGGTGTCTTTTGTTTTTATTAAAACAAATGCATGTCAAGAGGTAACCTGTGCAAGATATATGGAGGAGAAAATTCATAAAACAGTAAAAATCCAATGTAAATGCCTAGTGGCCTATGAAGGTGAGCATAGACAACACAATATGTCTAAAATTTGCAAATGCAAATGGTAGGTGTGTTTCACATGATCTGCGCAACTTTTAGAGGATTGAAAATTAACAAACCAATGCAATGAAATGTAAAACATAACACAACTTGGAGCTTGCGCAATGCAAATAGTAGAAGTCTGTACATGTAAACTTGGAGAAAGGAATTTTTGTTTTTTAATAAAAACATTTTAAAACTAAAAATGGAATGTTGTGTAGAACATTGAGGATGCAAAAACCCGGAACAAAAATATAGTCTGGCAGTGTAAAAACCATTGCAAGGTAGCGTAGACTTTTGTGGAGGGCTACCATGCCATGCAAATTAAAGAGAAGACCCCCCACACACAACACTATGGAGGAGTAAATTAAAAAAAAGAGACATTCAAAAAATGCCATTAAAGGCCTGCGCAGCATATCAGAGATATAAAACAATGGAGAGTTGTGTAGACATTCCTAGAGGCTTAATAGACATAGTAAGGAGTCTTAAAATTTTTTAAGAAAAACATCCCAATGAAAACAACCAATGCATAGAGAAGGCCTCACAGGCATAAAGAAGAAGCTCCCAGGTTTAAAAGGTGAAAATGCCAATATCCCACATTCATTGGGTTTGGCTTTTTTGTTTTGTTTATATACTCCAGCGCTTTCAATGTAACATGAATGAGAAGCCAAGAGACCACTTGGCGGGCCCCTTGGCTGGAGTATTCTATGTGTAGTGGGCCCCATTATTTTGCATCAAATTGCAGGAAAGCTTTAAAAAACTCATCAAATATTATTCCACATTTGCCAGGAAGAAAATTTTTAAGATGTTTATAACCAACAATGCACAGTAGGTAATATGAAGATGAATCCCGGAGGCTCTCCATGCGTAGGTGACAGATGCATTGGGAGGCATGCCCAGGTGATGGAATCCAAGTTTTGATGGACCCCGTAGAGGTAACATGGCAGATGAGTTGGTGAAAAGGCCACATATTGGGCATTGATCTCGAGGCGATCAGGATTGGATGGATGGCGCAATGACTGGATCTGAAAGATGCAAGGAAGATAGCAATAAGGGATCACACTGATGTGACACGTGTCAAGGCCTATAGAAATGCAGATGAGATGGCGTCTAGGTGGCAATGAGGTGGCGACAGAGTAGGAGATCATCCAAGATGGCATGCATCTCGAGGTGATACAGATGGATGGTTGTCGCAAAGCCTCAAAGATAAAGTTGCAAGATAGTTACCATAAAGGGATTGTGAAAGTGTGACACATGGCATTTGGACAAGTGGCTGGCCAAACACATGGCAGATGATGCAGGCACCCAATTGGTGGTACAGGGGCACCTCCCTCTATTAGTTTTATATTATTTAAATTCATCTCCGAAATGATTTATTTATTAAGTCATTGGAACCATAATGTGAAATGGTCTATTTATTATGTTATTGTAATTGGGATCATATGAAATTTGTAATGAAAATCCAAATATGGATAGGAAGGGACACGAGAAGGTAAACGGTTGTAACCGTTTCAGGTTGTCTTTAAAAGAAAGACATTATTGTAATAGCAGGAGGAGATTTTGACAGAGTGGTTAGGGAAATAAAGAATAGGCTGTTAGAGGAAATCGGGCTCTCTGGAGATTTTGACAGAGTGGTTAGGGAAATAAAGAATAGGTTGTAAGAGGAAATCGGGCTCTTTGGTTTTAACCAGAGAGCCATTGATGTTTTGTTGACTTTGAAATTAAATGAAATGTATTTTATTAAGTTCTTATGTTTCCTACTGTCGGCTTTTTGATCTCTGTCAGGAAGATTATAATAGTGAACATGAATCGGTTTCTCTCTATTGTTATTTGCAAAGAAATGTAAATGATTTGTTTTATGTCATGACAGTTTGAAGGAATGGTATTGAAAATGGTTTTATATGAAAGATAAGTAAAGCAAAACACTAACTCTTGAATGTGTGTTGAAACGGTTTCAAGAATCGTTATGCAATTATTGCAGTGGTGTCGAACCATATAAAGAATTGGGGGAAGGTGTTAAGTCCGGTCAAGCTGCGTGGAGACCAAAGACCATGGATTCGCTACCTATTTTGGAGGAGCCAAGTATCTACATTTAGACAGTCCCTTTTGAAGAGACCCGCGAGAGAAGCTCATGCATGGAGAAGGTGAACGGTTTCAAGAAACCATTATGCAGTTTGGCTATACCCACGTGGAAGCTGAAAATAATGTGGCAACGGTCATGTCGAAGGAGACCCGAGTGATGGTGAAGGCCTTTCCAAAGATGACAGCTGGGTGGTATTCAAGGTCACTTCCCCAAGGTGATCTTATTAGCCAAGACTATCATACTTTGCCCTTGGCATTTTGATAATGCAAAAGGTGGCGAATACTTTATCTAAGCATATTTGCATTAGAACCAGCTGTATGGTGGTGAGTTCAAACCGGCCATGGAAGGCAGTTATATGTATGGCTTGGTTATTGTAAAGGATTTTGTAGACCATCCCGATAGACCAACAAGGCCCAATAGATTTGTGGATATAAACTGGCTATTGGTGAGCCATGAAGGAAGGAGAGTATGATTATGAAGTCTATATTATTATGTGAATTTGATATCGAAGTTGATATTGTCATATTAAGTAAACAATGTGATTGGTATTGAAGTGTAAAGAAGATGTGAGCCTCTAATTTGATCTTGTAAACGAAGAGAAATGACCGATATGCAGATTTGGAGATTTCCAACCGATGCCGCTTTGCATCAATTGGACTTGTGGACCAATCAGAGGCTGCTACATGGCACAATCTGGTGAAATATGCACAGAAAAGGTATTAAAATATGCAGATAAATAAAATCAATATCTGTGCAAGGTAAAATGAGATTGAAATATTAAAATGAAATATTATTCAATAGTCTAACTATTGAATTAACGTATAATTTCAAATATTCCAAAGTTTAAAACTGAATATGTACCCGAAGCAAAAGGTTTGATAAATGATTTCAGGGGGCATTTTTTATCCAAAATATCAAGTATCATATATCACGGGAAAGGTCTTGAAATGAGGATTCTAATTTTGAAAGTCATTTAAATCCATATCAAATACAATTTTTGTAGTTGCAGAGAGAAGGAAATGTAGATATTTTTAGGGACAGACAGGTGTCGGTGACTGGATTGTTTTTTCCTTTCTCCTATATCTAGTTTTTTCTCCATTATAACATGGATGGTGAATTTTACAACTGTAAAGGAGACTTGATACTTTGTTTAGTTTTTCAAGCTTTGGTCTATTTGAATGTATTGAAGCAGAAAGATATTAATAACATACAGTGGAATCTCCTGTTTCAGATCTATGGTGTCTTTTTATACTTTTGTTCACGCTCTTGTATGTTTAGTTTGTAAGGCATTATGAACATGATGGTTAAAAGGTAACTGTGCAATTACTTGTGAGTTTCCTTCAAGGAAGGAGTCAGCCTTGTGAGTAATCCGAGAGGGCTAGGTATTAGTATGAGAATTTGATACATGGATGTGAGAGTGAGAGGATAGTTTATAAGGTACTCTATCTTGGATTGTATTTGTGTTCTTATTAATTATTTTTCTATGGATTTGCATCTCATTGGCCTCTTTTCCTGGGATTAGGCACTGGTCTAAATTCTAACAAGTAGTTCTCATCATTAATTTTAAATCAATTTTAAATCAAATTAAATCTTTACATTTTTGTTTCTAAGAGTATTCATGTTTGATTGTATTCAATGGATGCAATTCATTTTGCTGATTCCTTGAAGAGTGAATCATTAGGTTAGCCTTCCTAAGTCCAGGGACTTTAAAAAGAAGAAGGATGAATGTCGTTAATCCACTGTAAGGTTTACTATTAAGCAGTGAGTCTGAAGATAGGTACACTCGCCTAGGTCTGTGGAGCCTGAAGTGAGGAAGGATAATAGCCTTGTTAATTAGCCTTTTCCCTGTATGAATCTGAATTGGGAATCTAAGAGTCGGGCTTGAATAGATATATATTGATTCAACAAGAAAAAGAGCTAACAGACAGAATGCTAAACTAGTTCAAAAAATTTAGCTAGTTCAGAAAGTTCAACAGTTCAGAATCATCGTTCAAAGCTTTAGGTTAGTAGTATGATAGACATTGAACTTGAACTATCGTACCTATTTTTAGTTCAAAGTTCAAGGTTCAATGTGCATGGAAGCATAAAGAAAAAGTGATGAATTAGGGGAAATATTGCAGAGAAAAGCGTATTCTGTGAAAATTTAATCATTTTGAAACTTTTGATTGAACCCTAAAGATCAGAGGTTTAATGGGTTCAAAGTTCATTGTGCAAAGGAAAAATAAATCTATGATTTTGAACCTCTTGGTTGAACCAGGTTCAAAGGTTCAACAGGTTTGAAGGTGAAGGTTCAACATCAAGAGTTTAGAAATCCAGATTAACTAGGTTAAAATTTCAAATGTTCAGCATTCAAATCTGCAAGGAGTAAGTGATGAACCATTGAACTTGAACCTTTTGGAAAGGTCAAGGTTCAAAGGTACGGTTCAAAGAAAAGAATTCACAAGGTTCAAGTAGTTCGAGGTTCAATCAGAAAGCAATATTCTTAGCAATATGAACCTGATTAACAGTTCACAAATATTTAATGAATTTTGTGGTCCGCATTGAACTAAGTTCAAAGACACAAGCTCAATTTCTGCAGGTTGAAAGTTCAGAGTTCAATGGGGATTAGAAAGCTAACATAGCAACATTAGTGAGAATTCAAATTAGTCCTCCAACCCAAATAAATTTAGAAAGATAATGCATTGTTGTTGCTAATGGCTTGTCTTTAATGTAGATGCTGATACTTGAGATGTGGTGAATATGAATTTCCCTGGTCCCAAGACCCGATACCTCACTCATCAGACTTTGCAATGAAGAGGAAAATAAAGAGCATAAATATGTTATTGGAAAATAATCTTTTCTCCATATAGTGCACAAGATTTTCAAACTACCAATAGTGCTCGATGAAAACATTAAACATTTTGTGATGCTAAATTATGGTTCATTTTTGACAAGAGGTGTTATTGGTTGAAAGGTTCATGGCTTCCGAAGTCTTCTCACGTAAAAACACTAAAATCACCAATGAGAGGAAGCCACAAATTTGAAGGCTCAATAGTCACATAGAACATAATTGTTGACTTTGAAGCTTGAACTACTATTCCAAGCACCCGATGATCCCACAAACTATCAAGACACTGGTAACCATTATTCCTAAGATGATGTTGCAATTCGACATCAGAGGTGGAAACTCAAGAAGCATATTTATATACTATAAACAAAGCTTTTATGTCACAACAATGCAATAGTATGAAATTGAAACACAACCTTATGTAAACTGGAAAAACCATGGTATGAGGAATGTAAATAAATGTCTTTGTAATGAAATCCATCTTAAAAATTGTGAAAACACAGGAACTATTTTTGAGCATAAACTCTGAATTTGAAATAGCTTGAGAAATGATAGCTTCCTGGTATCCAGCGAAATTCCTATATTAGCACATTAAAAATCACCAGATAAAAATGAAGAATTAATGTTTGAGTAGAGCATTGTATGGGATGTTAAGCATGATGAATTTATTAGAGATTGGAGGCGTGTTGTTTATTCTCTTGATCTCAGTGACCTCATTAGTGGTCATGGTAGTTCAACAACTACATAAACTATTTTGTCTAGAAATGTCTCAACTGTCAACACAAATATGATATAGTTCACACTGGGGCTGTATCTAATAATTATATTATGTGTGTTTCAACCTTGAATGATGAAGAACATGCCATCTCTCACGCTCAGTGTCTTAAGAGTATAAAAATAAAAAAGAGAATTTTCCTAATAGCTCACAGTGTGCGTGACATATGAATTGCTATAGTTGAATATGTTGGGGATATGAAGCCCAACCGTCTCTGCCTTCCATCCAAGAGACTTTGTCTCTTAGATTTCTTGCGGTGGCTTTCAAGAGTCTCCTTTTGGAGCTCTTTATTTATATTGTAATTGTTGTAACTTGTAACAGACTTTTTGAATCAATAAGATATTGTCCTGCTCAGTGCGGACGTACGCATTATTGGCTGAACCATGATAAATCGGTGTACTCTATTTTTTGCATTCTTGTTTGTGTATTTTTGTTGCTCTTTAAATTTTACAATTGGTATCAAAGCAAGGCATTGCTATTCAGAATTCAGGATTGAAATTCTGGGATTATGGAGGAGCACAAAGTACAAAAGTTTACAGGCAATAATTACGGCCTGTGGAAGGTGCAAATGGAGTCGCTATTAATTAAGCAAGATCTAAGGCTTTCTATAGAGGGTAAATGGAAGCAACTAGACACGATGTCTAATGAGGATTGGGAAACAATGGACAAGAAGGCAAGAGTGACAATTCTTCTTTCACTATCTAAAAATGTGTTGTTCAATGTTACAGAAGAAACTACAACAAAGGTAGTTTGGGATAAGCTGAAAACTACTTATGCAATGGCGTCTGCTGCAAACAAGGTTTTCATCATGAAGAAACTCTACAGTCTAAAAATGAAGGACAATGGCATAATGGAAAATCACCTTAATGAATTTAATACTCTTCTCAGCCAAGCAAATTTGGTAGGCATGCCACCAAGTGATGAAAAAAAAGTTGTCTTATTGCTATGTTCTCTTCCAGCAAGCTAGGATGGAGTTGTAACATCAATAAGCACATCGTCTCATGGCAAGAAAAAGTTAGTTTTTGAAAAGGTTGCAGCTACTCTTCTCGGTGAAGACATGAGAAGAAAGAGTGATGTTCCTTCGTCTAGTGAAGCCTTAACGACAGTGAGCATCGACAATAGAGGAAGGAGCTATCAAAGAGGTAGAAACTCCAACAACAAAGGAAGATCAAATTCTGAAAAATGGATAGATTTGAATGAAAGCAAAGGGGATTGCTAGTTTTGTGGCAAACCAGGCCACTCAAAGAAAAATTGTCATTCTTATAAAAAGGCACAAGACAAGGTGCGGGCTAGCCAAGAAAATGTTGCTTATGAGAAGGATGACTTCGGGATTTTAGTTCTCTCTGCAAGTGATACTACTTCAAAATCATGGGTACTTGATTCTGGTGCATCCTTTCATGCTTCCTCACGCACGGAGTTGTTCACAAATTACCAAGAAGGTAATTTTGGGAGAGTGTTCTTGGGTGACAATAATGCTTGTGACATTATTGGAAAGGGTGATATTTTATTGCCATCACATGGATGAGGACAATGGATTTTAAAGGATGTACGACATGTTACCAAATTGAAGAGAAATCTGATTTTTGTTTCTCAACTTCATACTCAAGGCTGCCATACATTCTTCAATCCAGATACATGGAAGATAACAAAGGGGTCTTTGACAGTAGAAAAAGGAGATAAAGTTGGGAGTTTATATATTCTAGAAAGTAATGATGAAGTGGGAGCTGCCATGACATCAGTGGACAACAACTCGGAGCTTTGGCATCAAAGGCTCGGGCACATGAGTCAGAAAGGACTCAATGTAATGCTGAAAAGAGATCAACTATCGGGGTTGAAATCTATTGATATAGAATTTTGTGAACATTGTCTCTATGGAAAACAGAAGCGGGTCAACTTCTTGAAGACCGGTAGTGAGAAAAAGGGCACACCTTTGGAGCTTGTTCACACGGATGTCTTTGGACCCATTGAGGTAACTTCCTTTGGTGGGGATAATTATTTTTTTACTTTTCTAGATGATTGTACAAGAAAGGTTTGTATTTATATGCTATCTAGGAAATCTGAAGTTTTCTCTAAATTTAAAGTTTTTAAAACCCTTGTTGAGAATCAAAGAAAACACAAGATTAAGTGTCTAAAAAGTGATAATGGAGGAGAATTTTTCTCCTCAAAATTTGATTCTTTTTGTGCTGATAATGGTATCTGTTGAATCAAGGTTGTTCCATTTACTCCACAAGAAAATGGAGCATTGGAAAGACTGAATAGAACTATTCTTGAGAGAGCTTGTTGTATGCTCTCTAATGTTAGATTGAGTAAGGAATTCTGGGCTGAGGCATGTAATACAATGGTGTATCTCATTAATCAAAATCCTTCATCACGACTAGATTTTGGCATTCTGGTGGAGGAATGGTTGGGAAAAAGAATCTCATATTCTCACATCCGGGTGTTTGGGTGTGAAGCTTTTGTTCATGTGCAGAAAGAGAAGAGAACCAAGATGGATTTCAAATCACAAAGGGGTATCTTCATGGGCTATGGTGAAGATCAGTATGGGTTTCATATTTGGGATCCTTTGGAGCAAAAAATCATCCGGAGTAGAAATGTGGTCTTCAATGAGAAGACATTTTTGGGTCTGCAGCCACAATCAACATTGGAAGAGGAATACGTGTCTAAAATTATTGTCACAAATAATGTCTCAAAGACACCAAACAGTGACAGAGTAGCAACTGCTATAGGAGTTACTTCCTCTGGTCACGTGGAAGAAGCTACAGGAGTTATTTCCTCTTCCCACGTGGAAGAAGCTACAGGAGTTACTTCCTCTGCTCACATGGAAGAAGCTACAGGAGTTACTTCCTCTGCCCACGTGGAAGATACTACAGGAGTTACTTCCTCTGCCTGCATGGAAGAAGCTGCAGGAGTTACTTCCTCTCCCCACGTGGAAGAAGTTGTAGGAGTTACTTCCTCTACCCATGTGGAAGATGATGCAAGAGTTACTTCCTCTGCCCGTGTGGAAGAAGCTATAGGAGTTACTTCCTTTGCCCACGTAGAAGAACTTCCAAATGACTTCACCATTGCCAACAATTTTGAGCACATTGCAGAATTGGGAGAAAATTGGTAGCATGGGTATGAGGAAAATAGTAATCCTCATAAATCAGAAATTGATCCAGGACTCAGAAGATCATCTCGATAGAGAAAACCTCCAGTGAAGCTCTCTGATTATGAGTTATTGGTTGTAGAGGAATCAAAACCATCTTTACTTGTGTCTAATCAATTGGAGCCTTCAAATTAAAAGGTTGCTTGCAGAGCTTTAGATTCACAGAAATGGCAAGATGCCATGAGAGAGGAAATGGATTCATTAGCAACAAATGAAACTTGGGACCTGGTGACTTTACCACCAAATAAATAGGCTCTCAAGAATAAATGGGTTTATAAATTAAAGGAAGAAGATGTTGGCAAGGTTTGTTATCGGGCCAGATTAGTGGTAAAAGGATATGGACAGTAGTAGAGCATAGACTTCAATGATATTTTCTCCCCGTTCGTCAAGATGACTACTATTAGAGTCATTCTAGGCTTGGTTGTTGCATGGGATCTTGAGCTGGAGCAGTTGGATGTCAAGACTGCATTCCTACATGGTGATGTAGATGAAGAACTCTATATGATGTAGCCGGAAGGCTTTGTGAAAAAGGGGAAGGAGCACATTTATTGGAGATTGAAGAGAAGCTTGTATGGACTTAAGCAGGCCCCAAGGCAATGGTACAAGAAATTCGATCAGTTTATGATTAAGCACAAGTTCATACGTTCAAAGGATGATCCATGTGTTTATTATAAACAGTTGCCCACAGGTGAATTTATAATTCTCTTACTATATGTGGATGATATGCTAGTAGCCAGAACTAGTATGAAGATTGTTCATGAATTGAAGAAGCATTTGGAAAGCAGATTTGCAATTTGAAAGATTTGTGGGCAGCCAAGAAGATACTTGGGATGACCATTTCACGAGATAGATCCAAGAGGAAACTTTGGTTATCTCAAAAGCAATACATTGACAAGGTATTGGACATATTTGGCATGATGGAAGCCAAACCAGTTTGTGTCCCTTTAGCATCTCATTTCTGTTTGACTGCTAAAATGTGTCCCACAACATACGAGGATACATAATTCATGAAGGGAATCCCTTATACTTCAGCAGTTGGCAGTATTATGTATGCTATGATTTCTACTCACCCGAATATTGCTCATGCAGTGGGAGTAGTTAACTGGTTTATGAGTAATCCCAGCAAGCCTCATTGGGAGGTGGTTAAATGGATTCTCTGGTATCTTAAAGGCACCTCTACTCTCTATTTATGCTTTGGGATAGATAAGCCAACATTACAAGGATTTGTAGACTCGGATCTTGGTGGAGATTTAGATAAGCGGAGATCCACCTCAGGTTATGCTTTCACATTTGTTAGGGCAGCCATCAGTTGGGGTTCTAGATTGCAACATTCAGTTTCACAATCATTTTCTGAAGCCAAATACATGGCTCTCTCCAAGGGGGCAAAAGAGATGGTATGGTTGCAGATTTTGTATAAGGAATTGGGCTTGCAACAATAAGGTTTTACTCCTTTTTGTGATAGTAGTAGCACTATATTCATGAGAAAGCATCATACATCTCAGCGATGCTCGAAGCACATTGACTTGCATTATCATTACATTCAACATATGGTTGAAGAAGAAAAACTACAAGTTGTCAAGATTGACACAACAGTAAATCTAGCTGATGCCCTCACAAAGGTTGTAACACAGTAGAAGTTTGAGTTTTGCCGAGCTTCTCTCAACATTTCTAGCATGTGATAGTAAGGTGTAGAGTAGGGGAATAGCTTGTTACAGCAGTGGTTGGTCTTCAAGTGGGAGATTGTTGGGGATATGAAGCCCAATCGTCTCTACCTTCCATCTAAGAGACTCTGTCTCTTGGATTTCCTGCGGTGGCTTTCAAGAGTCTCCTTTTGGAGCTCTTTATTTATATTGTAATTAATGTAACTTATAACATAGTTTTTGAATCAATAAGATATTCTCCTGCTTAGTGTGGATGTAGGCATTATTGGCTGAACCATGATAAATCGGTGTACTCTATTTTTTGCATTCTTGTTTGCGTATTTTTGTTGCTCACTAACTTTTACAGAATAATGGACAAAGATCAAAATTTTGAAGAAGAGATATTAGAAGTTAAATATTTATCACAAAAGTCTATAACATATATAGAGTATCAAAATATAGAAATTGAGACTATCAACCATACAAATTGGGAGTCACTCCGCTATTGTGCTAGATCATCTTTCCATTGTGTGTCCAAAAGGAAGGAGAATACTTTAGTACCTAATGCCTTATTTTTATTACATAATCCTAATGCTTTATTAGGAGATTGTTTGAAGACAACTTTCTAAAGACACTCCAAGGGGGCCAGAAAATTAAAAGTTTTAAAAGATTAATGTTGGCAATCGGGGATTATTCAAGAATTAGTTACGAAAAAATAGAATGACCACCAAGCATTATGTAAGGAGTGATTTTTTATGAAAGAATTTTTTTAGAAGTCGACTGGCTACATGGGAGTGAGAGAATTTTTCTTATTTCTGTTTATAATAGAGAAGGGGAGGGGAATATAGTTTTATTTTTCAAACTTGTTTATGATGCAGGAATAAAATGATCTCTTGGTCACACTTTATTATGTATTTAAAAATAAAGAGAAATACATGTCAGATCTATGAATTTGAGTTTAATTCACTGATTAGAATTAATATCTAGGTTATTTCAGTCATTTTTAGATGTTGTCTATATCTATTTTTTCAAGTGTATGCATGTTATAAAATCAATTGGTTTTATGCATTCACATGTGTAAAATGAAATAATAAATCTCCCTCTTGTTTCTCTATAATGGGAAGATTAAATAGGTGGTATGTGTTCCATTTGTTTTTTTCTCTCAGTCCTTTAATCTGAAACGACATTCATTCCATGTTGATGGGTGAATGTTACTATGCCTTTGTGTCTCTAGTTAAAGACATAACCATTATTTTATTCATTGTATATCAAAAGAAGGGAGCTATACCTTCATGATAAAATTCAGAGAGCACTTGCACATAGCGATTGTGAGTGGCTCAAGTTTTGGTTTTTATTTTGTCTTCCATTTTAGGGCATTTGAGAGTTTTTGTAAAGGTGTTTTGAAGAAGACAAATCTGTTAACCAATAGAGCTACATAATAATGTGAGACAAGGGATGGTTTAATTCTCAGATTCTCATCTTTAAAGGGTTTGACCACTTTCATCTTCAGTTAAACATTCCTTCAAGGTAACTTACAAAAAGACCAAATGCTCACCTTAAATTTGAACAAATGTGGCTTAGAGATCCTTTCTTTCTCTACTTAAAATTTGAATTCAATCGCATTTTGTTCAAGGATCCGGGATGTATCATCTTTCTCAAAAATTGCAACTTTTTAAGAAGAAAATTAAGGAATAGAATCTAAGTTCTTTTAAGAATATGTTTAAAGAAAAATCCATATTAGAGTAACAAATGAATGATATTAATGATATAGGGTAAGGGCCAAGACTGGTTGGAAACAACTTCCTTTGGTAAAGAATGAAGTCACAAGCTCACAAGGTCTAGTCTCCCCCCAATCCCACTTACTAGTGGAGGTCATGTCGTGCTTGCATCATCAGCCACATTAAAAATTTTACACAGTGCACTACAGTTTATAGGGGGTGCTATAGTCAATTCCTATAGTCTGAAAAAGATATTATTAATGGTATAATTATTTACCATGGTCTCGTAGCTCAAATATATGATCTTCAGAGGAATTTACAAAATAATTTTCAAAAGTTTTAGCATAGGAATAAATTTACTAGAGGCAAAGATCAAGAGAAATGTGTCTTAAAGAGGGCGAGTGTAACACAAATTTTTCATATTTCAGCAAGAGTCATAATAAATTAATCTTTTAGATCTATGGTAGTAATAGTAATACTATTGTTGATGAGAATAACATTTAGATAGAAGCATCATATTTTTCTCTCATCTTTTGTCAGGTAATAGGCCTTAGCTTGATATCCATACTCAAGCTATAGTTTTTAATAGTATCCCCCATCTTCTAAAAGACCATGACAATTTCTATCTAAGTCAACCCTTCACTCTTTGAGAAGTTATGAAAACTTAGTCTTCTCAATGTCACTGAATAAGGCTCTTGGTCCAAATGGATTTACGATTTTATTCATTTGGAAGCATTGGGAGTTAAATGGATGGGATATTCTAAATGCTTCAAAGGAGCACAAGAAAAATGCTACAAGACAAATTTCATTGTTTTCATACCAAAAAGCAATAAGCCTAAAAGATTTTCTGAGTATAGACCAATTTCTTTATGTAATATGGTGTATAATTTTTTTACAAAGGCTATTTAATTAAGGTTCACAGTTATCATCCCTCACATTGTCTCGCAATATCCTAGCGGCTTTGTTCCAAGGAGGTAAATGATGGAAGGTCACTCGTAGCTCATGTGTAGTGCCCACCCATAATTTACTTTTAAATATTCATGCCAGAATATTTTGGTTATTTTCATGATGATTATTCATATGTTATAATGATATTCCTGATCCCATACTTGCATGTGTATGGTTAACATATTTGTTTATGTTTATGTGTGGCATTTCTATCTTACATTTCTGTGTGATGTGTTTGATGTTGTAGAGGACAGAGATGTAGTTACTTGCATTGTGAGATCCACACAATCTATCGATCCCTATCATTGTTTTTTATTTATATTATGAACATGGTTGACTTTGTGATGTAGGTTTGCAGGTACCAGACATCGACTTCTCTAAATTGTCAAGATGAGCGTGCCCTATCGCATTATCTCAAAAGTTAGAGAGGGAAGATAAGATTCAGGACTAAATCCTAACATAAGCCATCATTTGTCCTGAAATAGTGGACAAGTATCTAGTTGACTACCTTCTCTGAATTCGTCAAGGTAACGTGAATTCGTGAGCCCTTGTTTGAGCATGCTTATGTTGTTGCATATTTTATGTATTTTGATTTGGTTTGATTTCAGTATGCATGCATGAAGGTCAATGTGGTATTTTATCGTGATGTAAGTCAAAGAGAAATTAAAGGTTAATTTTAAAGTTTATATAATTAAACCATCTAAGAATAATAAAATATTAAATAAATAGATATTTAATTAATATGGATTAATTAAATACCTGTATTTATTAAAAGGGATTTAATTAAAAGTCTAAAGATAAAGTTTGAGGAATTAGCTAAATATTATGTCTAAATAGAAATTAAAAGGGCATACTTAATATAAATAAATTATTAATATGCTACAAATATTATTCCTAATTGAAAATAATAATATGCAATGTAATTGCATTTAAATAATGATAATAAATTGAGTTTTAATTCTAATTAAAATTTGAATTTTGTGAAGAATTAATTATTTAATTACAAAATACAAAGAAATAAAAAAATAAAAACAAAAACAAAAAAGAAAGGAAACAAACAAAATAAAAAAATAAAGGAGATATATATATATATATATAACTTAATTTGGGAAAAGAAAATAAATAAATAAATAATATTTATTTATTTAATATGAAAAGAAGAAAGATAAAGGAGATTATGTATTTCTTTCTTTTAAAAATAAATAAATTAGTAAATTTATTTATTTATTTTTGAATAAGAAGAAAAACAAAGAAAACAATTATTTTATCTCTTTTTTTTAGGGTTTAGTTTTTTAGGAAGTTGTTTTAGAAATCCTATTTAGATAGTTTTTATTTATTAGAGGATTTTTGTCATTTGAGGACAGAGATTTTTCTTAACACAAGTTTTAGGAGAGAGGTTACAGGTTTGGCATGGAGATGTTCAAGTTAAAGAATATATTTTTTAAAGCTTAGGAGTGAAGTATGCTTTTTGGTTCTTCTTCTTCTTCTTCTTCTTCTTCTTCTTCTTCTTAGCAAGTCTACCTAGGGTTCTCAAGGTAGGAGTTTTTGAGTCTTTTTGCAGTTTCTGTTGGAAAGATTGTTTTCTCCGTGCTTTCTTTATTGTGATTTGATTTTGAGTTAAGACTCTTTTTATTTATAAAATAATTTATACAGATGATTAGGGTGTTCTTGTGAGTTATGTTTATGGCATGTCTGGTATTCTGTGAGAATTTGTATGGTAGCCCTAAGAGAGAATGATTTAAAAGGATACATTTGTGTTGTATATCCATTACAGTTTTACTAAATTGTACAAATTTAGTTGCATAAATTTAAAAGATATGAAAGAACCCTTTATTATGAACTGTGTATCGTAGATACCTATATGTAAGGATATGGGTTTGAAAGTATACGTTTTTGGATTATTGTAAAGAGTCAGGGTAGGGAATAATTTTTATTTTAGATGTGAGATTAAAAATATAACGACACTTTAAGATACCCATTTCAGTTTTATTTAACATATATATTAAAATTAAATAGGGTTCGTTTGTTTGGAAATGGTCAAATATTGGCTTTTATAGTGAAACTAGGCCTATTTGACCTTGATTTTTCAATTGGAGCCTGACAAACATTCATCCACATCTTTTTAGAAGCTTAGTTTGTTTTTTGGTCTGGCCTTGTGTTGGCCTACTCTTCTTTTGTTTCCGTTTCATTTAGACTAGACTTTATGACATATTTTCATACTCTGTTTCGGGTTTCAGGAACCCTGTAAAATGTGTTTTTCTTAATAAAAAAAGCATTCAAAATTTTGTCTAAATAACTAATTAGGAAAATTCCTTTAGTTAAATGTTAAATAATACTATTATGAATGTGTTCCCGGATTTTTATGATGATCCAATGGTTCAAAAAATGGTTATGGTCTTTTTACCAAACTAGTAACCTTCATTCCCGAACATGGCTGTTACAGAGATTTACTTGTTACACCATTTAAATGACCTTATCTTTAGAACTAGAACGAATGAAAAATATGTGAAATTGAATTATCTTTCCATAGATATAAGTTTCAGGTCCATATCATTTCATATGAGATTATACCGTTCAAAATATCGACTAATCTACATAGAGGAAATATACAAAAACTCACTGTTATAAAGTTAAAATTGTTAATAATTCTTATTAATTAAAAATTAATCAATTTGAAAAATATTAAATAATTAATATAACTGATCTAATGAATTTATAATTTAATTTTAAAGATCATATCAATTCACTAAAACACCATATATGTTCCATATGCGTACTTTATGTTATTAACTGTCATTTATGACTTAATAGTATTTTAATAAATATAATGATGTTATATAAATGGAGTTAAATAATATGTCAAATGTATGCATGCCTTCTTTCATGTGATATTTTTTTTGTTAAGTGTCAGTGTGGATAGGTTTTTACCCTGGGTAAGTGCACAAAGATGGGGGACCAAAAAGGGGGTATAAGATGCCACTTTTTTCTGAAATCAGCAAACTCTGAACTTCAACGAGAAATTGAGGATAGTTACACTTAAAATTTTAAAATGTGACAAAATCCAAAGTTGTTCTACTCTGAATCTAGTTTCTAAACTACTAATTTATTTTAGAAATGGTGGAGATTAAGGCCCTCAAAAAGGGGAGCACAGAAAGTGGTCCTATTTTTTGTGAAAAAATATAACATAGTGTGTAGTGTGCTCCCCCTAAAATGTTAAATTTTTTATAAAAAAAAATTAATCGCTCTAGTGAGAAATTAGCTAACACCACCTAGTTTATCCTAGATTTTTCTACTAATTGTTTGATGAAAGTGTGATTTTTTACCATTTTCTGAAGTGCACACATCCTGAAAACGTGAAATTTTTGTGCTCCACTTAGAAATCATTGAAAACTAATTGAAAATAAAAAATTATTTTTAAAAAAGCATGTAGAATGGAGTCTAGTTTCTGAAAATGCAATTTTTTTCAAAATTCCATGAGCGAGCCAAAATCTAAGCCCAAATGAATACACGTTGGTTTTTGATAAAAATCAGACATACTTAGAAAAGAAATTAGAGATGAAATGCTTAACATAATGAGAATTCAAAATAAATTACATGGTTAGATAGCTATCAGAGAGATCTACAATATCATGTCATCTGATTTTATCAT
>MU223265.1:505537-530931 GCA_018584345.1 Thuja plicata
GGAGGAGTTTTGACAGCCCTTGGTGTAGAGTCTCTCCTCAAGGAGGAGAGGGAAAAAGCATGGAGTATGGGCTCCATGAAGCCTCCCTTATTGTTATTTCATTTGGGGGTCATAAGGGTATGTTGATTGTTCTCGATGAATAATGTGAAGGGAAGTGTTTGGGCAGCCATGAAAGGGCTTGCACATTAAATGTTGGGTTGGCCTTCTCCCTTGGGTACTTGGTCCACTTCACCCCATGTAGGATCTTTGAGTGATCCATTGTGAAAGCCTATGAGAATGGGAGTGTACTGTGAAATCTTCATGTTTCTCTTTTTTTGTTGCTGTTTGAATATTTTTTCCACCTTTGTTTGGTTCCCCAAGCTCGGGGGTGGCCTTATAAGAGGCCGAGGTTGGGTGGAGAGAAGCCCATGGTTTTTAGTTTTCCCTTGTTTTGCTCTTGTTGCAGATTTGTGAAGATTGGAGTTACATTAAAGTTTTGAGTGAACATGGAAGAAAAGGAAAATACAATAGTTTATGTACATCACATCATGTTTTTGTAAAGGCCATAAGACATATGTTAGCATTTTATCTAGAGAAAGAAAGATATTGTAAAAAGCCATGTGGCTGATTTAAGCATTCTTGGAAGCATATTGTAAGAAAATATTAGTGTTGGCAACCCATGTTTTTTTGTATTAGCCTCTTGGTTGAATAAAAGTTCTTTTAATGCTAATATATATATTGTGAAAATCTTACAAATTTGGTGTTCCCTTACTGTTGCAAAGAAAATAATGTAGGTTAAATTACGTTACTTTGCCCTTTTACTTTCCTAGACATAAAGAAATAAATTTTAGATTTATGCTGTTGGAAATTTGTAAATCATGTTGCTTTGGTATTTTTGATGTTCACCATATTAGTATAGTTGATAAAAAAATATTATGATTCAAAATTTTTTTTACTTATATGCTACTGGTTTTTATCAAAGAAATAGATAGAAATGTATTTATTTACACTATGTGTTCTTCAAATATATATATATATATATATATATATATATATATGTTAGAGATGTATACATTTACACTATGTGAACTTCATTTTTTTTTTAAAATATATATATATCTTTGTGTTGCTGTTATTGACGTCAAAAAAAAATAGAGTGATATATATATGTATATATATATACATATATATATATATATGTATATATGTATATATATACATATATATATACATATATATGTATATATATATGTATTTTAAACAAATTAATAAACAAACTAAATAATAACAAATATTATTAAAAAAAAAAGGGGGCAGAGCCGCAACCCCCATCTCCCCCGCACTTCCTTTAAGGAAGGCGGTGGGAGGGGAGGGGTTTAACCCCCCCGGCTGCGTTGAACTCCCCATAGCCGCGGGTTTAAAATTGGGGTCTGTGGAGGAGGTGGTGGTTGCGGCTGCCCTTCCGCCGCTCCACGCTAGTGCGCCACTGCCATGACACAAAACTGCCGCCCTTTTAAAAACAGACCCCCCCTCCTCTTTTTAATCCGCAGCCAATGTACAGTCCGCTGCCATGGTAAAAATGGTAAGACTTTTCGACCTACAATATGTAAAATATATATTTTTTAATATATAAATATACATAATATAATGTATGTGTGTGTGTGTGTGTGTGTGTGTGTGTGTATATATATTGAAATATATATATATGGAATAAACATGGATTCCCCCCTTCCCTCCATTATTGAGCAGACCTACAATAAAAATCCAAAAAAAAAAATACTAGGGTTTGAAGGAGAAAAGATAAAGAATGGAGTAGAGGTAAAGAAATGTGTTTTTAGTCATCTCAAATTTGAACCCTAACCCTAGTTTCAAATTAGGGTTAGGATTTCAAATTGAGAGTGATAAAAGAAAGCGGAACTTTTTCTTTTAAGTTATTATATATTTTTTCTTTTCTCTTAGTATCTTTTAAATGGGAAGTTTACATTCCATTATTTCATTTATTATTAGGTAACTTAATTAAGTTATTGAATATATATATATATATATATATATATATATATATATATATATATATATAATTTTTATGGTTTGAAAGGATGAATTAGGAAAGTGAATAAATGATGAAAATATATATTAAAGAGGGGAAATATAATGACTTAATTTAATTTCTCTTTAACAATAGAATAATAACTTATAGCGAATTTATGGGATTGAATTGCGACAAATTATTTAATATAATTAATACTAGTGAGGTTTAGTAAGGTAAATTATTATTGGATCTATTGAACAATTGTAGTTTCGATAGTAAATTGTTATTTTTAATCTTTTAACTGGTTCATCTAGCCTTAACATTTAAGTTAGAAGATTTTCTACAAAATCCAATTTTAACATAATCATTAATTTAACGATAACTAAATAATTTTATTAGAGAAATTATAGTGGGGAGAATCTAATGTAAATTTTTAATTTAAACTTAAGGACTTATAATGTTATTTTTATGTGGCCAATATATGTGGCCAGTATACTGGCTATTATAAAAATAATATTACGAAAGTGCCTTACCCTGGGCTGTTTTTTTTAAAACACAGTATCTTTAAGCTATCAACCTACCAGATTTTCTAAACGTACCTGGAAACTAAGTATAGGGAGCCTCTCTCTCCACATCATCAAACTCTATTAAAATATAAAGGGGATGACATGCAAATTCACATAACCTCACCTTGCTTAGTCTTTGAAAGTTAGCCTAATTCAACTCTAGGGAAGTTTGTAATTTATTGACTCCTTGTGTAACTTTATATTAAGAAGATGACCTTGGGTTAAGGGACGTTGACATTTAGTCATGATTCCCCTTAGACCCTCTTGACTTTAATTCTACTTTCAAAAAAAAAAAGTTGTTGCATTTTTTGACACGAAATTTTTGGGCATGACATAAATAATATGTAAAATGTATGCATGTCTTCTTTCATGTGATCTTGGTGTTGTTAAGTGTCAGTGTGGATATGTTGTTACCCTAGGTGGATTTTGTCTTCAGACTTGTACTATCTTATGATTTTATGTCTTTTTGCTTTTTGGGGTTCATATTGTGGAAAGTTCATAACCTATTTATGTCACAATTGGTTCATGTGTTTTCTTGGGTACATATGTTATAGATGTCATGCATTCGTTGAGTCCTTGATCTTTATGTTATTTTACCATGAGAGGTGACAACCAATATTGTGTTGAGTTGTGATTTGTTCACTTGGTCACCTTGTTTCTTCTACTATGATTGTTCAGTGTTTTGAGTGATGGTATTTTTCTTATTATGATTTACTCGATGTTGGAGAGATTTTTTGATGCTATTGAGGATCATTGTTTAGGTGATATGATATTTAGATAATTTGGTAATTGTTTATTGAGATATCCATTATGGGATGGATAATATGAATCCTTATATAGGATGTATTATTCTTTGTTATGCTCCAACATTTTCATTGATGACGTTCATGATTTAATGCTTTATGAGAAGTCTTTCATGGTTTTGGATTTATCTTCATTTGGTCTTGTGTTTGGGAGCATTAGGGTAGGTTATCTAGGAGCATAGAGGGGAAGTGGCTTGCAATGGGGGTCAAGGCCCTAAGAGGCTACTAGGGTAACTTATTGTAAGTGACCTAATAAGTGATAACTTAATAAAATTAATTGAGAAAAAATATTAATAAGATAAATATGTGCATTTCCCATACCTTGAGTTCTAGTATAGGCTAAGGATGGGAGTGTGAGAAGATGCTTGATCGAGGTCTTGCATGGTTAGAATCCTTGTTTATATGAAAGGATTACTGAGCCACATAGAGTCACTTGGGGACCATGGTCTTGACGGGATACTAGGGTAATTCAAGGGTAGAATTATGTGATGGAACTTCCCTATATGTGTTCTAGGTTCCTACATGAGTATTTTGTACACTTTCTTTGTCTCTTGATCTTTCATACTTTTAATCTTGAAATCTTTTTGTTACATTTTTATTTGGTGTACCTTTGTTGTAGTCTTCCTTGTTTGGTTGTTTCCCGTGTGTGGGCCTGTTGTTATCCCCTTAGCATAGTGGGAGTGGACCTTTGGTTCCACGAGGTTGGGTTGTAGTGATTCTTATTACCATTGAGATCTGACGTTCGTGACTTTTTCTTGGATGATCCTTCTTACAGTTGTATCTTCTTGTTCCTCATTGTTGGAGACTTTCTTTTATCTTTTTCATGTTGTATATTTGTTTCATTATATCATTTGTGACATTCTTGGATATTGTATTGTACTTTATTTTTGGTTTTATCACATACCATGTGACTTGTGTAGTGGATGTTGGTTCATTATGTATACCTTATGGTATCAGCTGTTTCTAGGTTTAATTTATGAGATGATGTTATTTTTATTCATTAGTATTATATGTAGATTGTATATTGTTTATTGTATTTAGTAGATTAGTTAACTTACATAATTATTCATCATGGAACCCTTGGGATTTGTAATTTGTAAATGAGTTGCATTTATGAGTATGTATTGTCTTATGTTATATTGCTTCCGCATTGTTACTCATTATAAATTGTAAACTCTTTAAAAAAAATCATTCTGTAAATTTAGTATCTTGTTTAAGGTTAATTTCTCCTGGGTTCCCTGGCGGGGCATTTTCATGAAGTTCTTTATTCTATTCACACCCATATATAACCCTTAATAGTTACAAAATTAAACATGATGAAGGCATATGATAGATTAAATTAGGATTTTCTTATTCAAGTTATGATGAAAATAGTTTTAAAGAGAAATTATGCAAATGAATTCTCTCTTTCCTTTCTAAGGAAATTTTTTTAATATTACTTAATTGAAAAACCTATGGTTCTTTATCCTCCTCCTAGAGTGTTTATCAAGGAGATTATATTTATCCTTCCCTATTTGATATTTTAGTAGAGGGTTTGAGTAGATTGATTAACATTCAACACATTATTAGTAAATGGAAAGGAGTGTAGATCCTAGGAAATAATTTGATTAAAAATCTAATTCTTTTTGCAAATGATACATTTTTTTATTAGTGAGGCATATATGTAAGAAGCTTGCATTGTAAAAGATGTATTAGAGTTTTGTTTTTTAGCTTCAGGAATGAAAATTAATGCATGAAAGTCAAAAAAAATTCTTTAATACATATGTCCAAGTTAATAAAGTTCTTCCAAATTTCTTGGGCTTCAAATAATATTCTTTGCCACACCAAATTTAGTTGTTCCTTTATTTCAAGCAGAAAAGAAGGAAGGATATTGAAATCATATTCTCTTAGCTATTCTGAATAAATTTTCATCTTAAAGAGATATATGGTTATCCCAGGTTGGTAATGTAGACTTCAGTAGGGTAAGCTTGGAAACGAGACCAACCACAACTTTAATTGTTCTCCTAGCCCTTAAACCATAATTAGTCTATCACTTGGGTTCTCCTCTTAAAAAAACCTTCAAGAACCCCAAATCAACCATATATATTGATCTCAGTAAGGAAATACTATTTAGATATTCTAATTCATATCTAAAAACATCATTCAATCTATCAATTATATTGACACTGTCAATTCCACATTCTGATCACTTTCAAGAACTTGACAAGCAACTTCCATCTAATCATTGTTCAAGCAGAAATAACAAGGGTATGAAAGATAAATTATTTAAACCATTCATTGAAATGTCTTTGTCTACTCCATTATTAGGTTTCAGATCACCAACAACTCCATTTCAAGAACCAATAAAAACAAATAGGTTGTCCTTCATTAGTGTGATTGTCATACACATTCTAATTTCATAATGAAACTGGAAATAGTAGTCACTAATAACTTTTGCAATACTTCAAATTTTTCCAGTTGCTCTAGTATGTTTGTAGATAGCCTTGTTACACACATTTTCCCCTATTTTTAGGCTGATCCAACAGTTTCATCAAACATTATGGCCTTTTCTCTAAAACTAGTAACTCTCATTGAGGGTTTTGACAATTTTTGACAAAATGTACATAACTTCCATATACTTTATGAGATCCAAAGAAGCCAAGTGAAGATTAAATCAGATTCTTTTACATTGTAAATTAATCTACAAGTAATGAATGATTTTTGATAAGATTGTCATTTCTCCCAATCAAAATTAAGTGAAGAGTACTATTGAAAAAGTAAAGGCTATGGGAACAAGGTTATGATTATCGAAAAAGCTATCAAAATGTTTGATCAGCAAGAAGGAAATGATAGGCATGTTATCAGGAATGACATTATATTATAAAATGATCTATGCAATAATAGAGGAAACCTAATTAGGACATGACAATCATGGAGGACATTAGGTCATATGTTAATTTAAAAGGAGATCAGAGGAAGATATACAAGAAGATATACAGATGATGAATGAATAATGAGCAGATGAATGTATGAACATAAGAACAAGTCCAGAGAAGAAAATTAGAGAAAAGGAAGGAACATAGTAGAATGCGATCTAACAAGATTTAGGAGAAAGCACTCACAAGTCAAATTTCTTGTTGATTTATTCCTAACAATTTAGCAACAAGATTGTTAAATCCTTTAAATGGGCAGTCTTTAACTAGACTTAGGAGTTCTATTTCATAACTTATTGTAAATCCTTTAACAGGGTGAACAATATATAAGTGTGATAAAATCCTTTAACTAGGTTACTCCTAAAGAGTATAAGACTTTAATAGGTCTCTAGGTAAATCTCATAACTGGGTAGCATTTAACAATGCTTTTGTAAGCTCTTAACCAGGTACCTTATTATTGCAGTGATATGTTGTGGGTTCTATCCCACCTCAATTTTCCCTCTTACCAAGGGTTTAATGTGATACCAAATTATTATTTAAAGTGTTTGAATGTCTCTGAGTTATTTATTTGTTGAATTGCAAAATATCAGTTATCAGTTAAAATACATTATAGATATCCGTACAAGTAAACCTAAAAGCTCAAGTTTGAGATTGACAGGGTTAAAGTGTGAATTTTTTTATGTATTGATTCACCTCCCCCCTCTCATTCCCTTACCTAAATCTTTCCAATAGTTGGTATCAGAGCCCTTTGGTTCTCTAGGGAAAAGTTTTACAACTTTGGAGTAGATCTCAGATAATGGAAAGTTAGAGGTATCAGAAAGAGTTAGAGGAAGCCCTAGAAGATACTAGTGAAAAAATCTGTGACCTAAAAGAAAATATAAGGGAATCATTTGCAAAGAGGAAGCAACTAATTGAAAAACTAAACATGAGCCTTGGTGACCTTGAAAAGTTATCAGAATGAAGTATCAATTCTAAAGAAGTAGATCCTACCATTTCTGATCTATTAAGAAAGAATGGTGAATTACTTGATCAAATAAATCTAATGAAAAAGGAACAGGAAGACCAAGCCTTAAGGATGACAGGAATACTTGGGAGAATGAGAAATGATGAATGCTCTAAAGAAATATTTGAAACCAAAAAGAGAGAAGTTGAATAAACAATCGCTCGAAAATACCTAATATTAGATAGACAACACAAAGAGATTCATGCATAGAGGGAACTAATATAAAGTAATAGTGACATAAATTTAGAACTATAAGAAGAAATTTACAAGCTAAAACAAGAGAATGAAGATCTAAAGAAAAACCTAAAAGATGAAAAAGAAATCAATGCAAGACTCGCACAAAGCATGCAAAAGATTGATGCACAAATTAAATATCAGAGAAAACCAAATGACACTATCAGAATGTGATATATCGGTAACACTACTATGGAAATCAGGGAATCATCAAGATCTAGAGAAATGAATGGTGTACAAGGTAAGAAGCCATACAAGCCTACTTGTTATAATTGTGGTAAATATGGTCACACAACAAATATTTTTCAAAGAAAACAAGTAAGCTCTACTGGAAACAACCTTTCAATGGTTATTTCTATAATTGCAACAAATTTGGTCATAAATCATATGAATGTAGATCTAAAACAATGACTAGATCATCTGAGAAATATTTCTATGTATATTGTTATAAATGTAATCACTATGGATATAAAGATGAAGAGTGCAAAACCAAATTACTGACAATGAGGAAAATGGTACACTATTGGAGAAAAGAATAAAACAACTCAGTCACATGTTTTAAATGTGGAAATTCGGGACATACAACTTCTTAATGCAAAAGAGGAAATAGTGAAGTAAGAACTAAACCTTGGAGACCATTTTCACTACCATCCTATATTTGTTCAAATTTTGGACATGTGGCCTACAATTGCTAATATCGGTTTGCTACTGATGATATCAAAGATACCAAATGAAAAAGGATTGTTAATCAAGAACAAATCAGAGAGGAAATGAAGAAAATATGGGTAAAGAAGGAATTTGATGCAACATCAATAGAAGCCCCTGTATCAGATGGCATAGGAGATTCAACCATAAACTAAGAAAGTAAGTAAGTTGCTTAGGGATCTAACATTTCATTAGAATCATCAATAAAATACTTTAAGTTAATATTATAAGGAAAAAAGATTCAATTAGCATAATGGATGCAATGAGTAAATAGAAAAGTTGGAATACATGTATGCAATTACTATTGATGAATTCATGTTAATGTTAGTATAAAAGAACATTGTCGGCTTGTAATAAATGTTTTAGTAAAAGTATACATTGGATATTGTGACTCTATATATAACAACATCTATCTTATTTTCTGAGAAGCGTATGCAAAAAAAAGCTTGACCAAGCATTGCCAATATATCTTATAGAAAGAAATTTCTTAATGAGTTATTGAATAGTAAACCCTAGATGATCAAAAAATTGTAAGAATTATATATCAGATACTATGGATGAGAAGATTGTTTTAATTGATGAATCACAGGAGAAGGAACTCGAATATCAACTAAAGTCATTAAAAGAAATGGAAACAAATTAAGCTGGAGCACTATCTAGAATAACAGACAAAGTTATCTTGAAAGAAGATGTTAGATCCTATATTCATTACAAGAAGACTAAGATTGGAGATGAAGATATCTTGAAATAACTGACGCATATCTTGCACATGCCAAATAATTTTGAAGCTGAATGGATCATATGTGTATTGAGTAGAATATTTGGAGAATACATATGGATGGAAGGAGATAGACAATTTGAGATCACAAAGGAAATCATCTTTGTAGTCACTGGATTATCGATAAATGGAGAAGATGAAGGTATAGTAAGATATAAGAAAGATCAGAAAACTTTTGATGTAAGAAATATTATGGATGAACAAATGAAATTTTCATTAATGGTTATTGGGTATAAGATTTATGAAGAAATGAAATTTGCATCAATGATTATCCAAATGAGTTGAGACAAAACATTCCTGGAGAATTATTTGACAAAATCAATATCACATGGGATGAAGCAACAAAACAAGAAAATGTAAGAAGAGAATGAATGTTGATCATTGTGAAGCTAGAATCAAGTATAGAAGAGATTGACCTATTAATGACAAATCATACGCTATAATTTCTTAGATGGCAAAGAATAACTAAATTACTACCAGGATTACAGAAAGAAGTAGAAGAATATGCACTACAAACTTGGAACATGATATTTAATGCAGAGAAACCACAACCAATATCTAATGAAGGACAAAAGGATCAAACTATTGAAATACAGGATGAATATGAGGATGACATAAGTATTGAGGAAGATTAAGACACTGGAACTAAACAAGAAATGCACACTACCGATATAGAACCTACTATCAGTGAGCTGTCAGAGATTGAAGAAGAACAAGTTTCCAAAACATTAAACAACATGACTATGCTTACAAAAATAAAAGAACAAAAAAATAATGATTTAGAAAGTGAAGAACTTGAAGACTTGAATGAAAGACCAGATTTTTCCTTTTTAAAGAAAAATCCGAATAAGTTACACTACAAAGATAAACTACTATATGTTGAGAAATAAAGATAAAGGAAAGCTATAGAGAAACAGCTGAAGGAAAAATAGTTCATGGTAAAATCATGAAGCGAACAATCAATACATGTTAAAGTCTACTACCGACAATTACTGTTGATGACAATGAATCGATTATAACAAAGTTGGGAACTTTTGTGGACACCATCCAGAGAAATTAGAATCTTAAAGTGGAACTTAGAGGGAAACTGCAACGCATATCATCTACTAACAATAGCATAAGTAAAATTATAGAATTTATAGAGATGTCATCAGAAAGACTAAAGCTTATAAAGGGAACACTAATAGAAATAGTTGGAGTCAGAAAGAAACTACTTGTAGGTAATAGTACATCAATTGAAGAATCAAGTAGAAATGTTATACTTATGGATATAATGTAGAAACATATACAAGTTACATCTATTTTGTTGAGCACCAAAGAAGAAAATAATAATGAAGATATTCCCACTAGGGTAATTAATATTAAAATTCATATCGGTGCACTTAATCAACTACAAGATCTATGGAACATAATTTTAAGATATGTACAGGCTAAGTAGAAAATGTTACAAGGAGCATAAAATAGGTAAATTACAATAGTCATATTTTGTTTTGGACGCCTTTGGCATTGCTGTCAAAGGGGGATAAGTAAAGTATGGAAGAAGTAAAGTGGGAGAAGTAGAGTATGGTGAGAAATTTAATCAGAGAAGTCTAACTAAAGAGATTATAGAAAAAGGGGGAGCATCGAATCAAATGAAACCTGATGTTAAAGTTTTTTCCATCAATGCCAAAGGGGGATATTGTTACTTGAAAATATCCTGTAGAGTCTAATGAATGATTTTTGATAAGAATTTCATTGCTAGAAATCAACATTAAGTGAAGAATACTATCGAAAAAGTAAAGGCTATCAGAACAAGGTTATGATTATCAGAAAAGCTATCAGAAAGTTTTATCGGCAAGAATGAAATGATAAGCATGTTATCAGGGATGACATCATATTATCAAATGATTTATGAAAGCATCGAGGAAACCTAATCAGGACACGAAAATCACGGAGGACATTAGATCATATGTTACTTTTAAAGGAGATCAAAGGAAGAGATAAAAGAAGACATATGGATGATGAACGAATAATGACCAGATGAATGTATCAACAGAAGAACAAAAACATAGTGGAATAGTAGAGAAAAGGAAGGAACAAAGAAGAATGAGATCTAACAAGCTTTAGGAGAAAGCACTCATAGATCAAATTTCTTGTTGATTTATTCCTAATAGTTTAGCAAAAATATTTTTAAATCCTTTAAACGGGTAGTCTTTAACCAGAATTAGAAGTTATATTTCAGAACTTATTGTAAATCCTTTAACAGGGTGAACACTGTATAACTGAGATAAAATCCTTTACTTAGGTTATTTCTAATAGAGTATAAGACTTTAACACGTCTCTAGGTAAATCTCATAGCTGGGTAGCATTTATCAATGCTTTTGTAAGCTCTTAATCGGGCACCTTTTTATTGTAGTCATAAGTTGTGGGTTCCATCCTCACCATAGTTTTTCCCTCTTACCAAGGCTTTTCTGAGTTACCAAATTATTGTTTCAATTGTTTCAATGTCTTTGAGTTATTTATTTTTTTAATTTAAAACTATCAGTTATCGGTTATTTACTACAACAATTATTGATAAAAAACATTATAGATATCGATAAAAGTAAACCTAAAAGCACAAGTTTGAGCTTGACAGGGTTAAAGTGTGAATTGTTTGAGGTAATGATTCACCCCCCCCTCCTAGCCCCAGATTCATCATACAACACAATCAAATAGGCTTTAGAATTCATTTAGTGCAAATACATATGAGAAAATGCTTGAAACAACAGAAAAATGTGGTGCTACAGGAAATTGTCAAGAGTTTTAAACAAAATTGATTCTCTCTTTCATTGAATCTCCACAAAAAAAATACATTGAAAAAATGATTATATAAAACCTACTTCCTTTCCATTCCTTCCATAGTCATTACATAAAATATTATCAACCAAATTTGTTACATAAACTCTAAATTGTCAACCAAAATCTTGCAGAATAGGTGACAGATAGAGGTTCCATAGATCTAGCCTTACAAGCCTTCCCTCTGTTGACAAGTCTTTGTGACCAGGTTTGCCAACAGATGTAAGTTGTCATCGGGTACCGGGGTACCGACCAACTTAACCTATAAAGGTTGTCCAGGGAAATGAGATTCCCTGGGCCTTCAAGCACGTGAGAGTCGGGTCTCGACGGTGTGGGAGCTTAGTTGGGAATGTGATTGTTTTGTTCGGGGGGATAGCTGGTTATCTCGGCTCATCCTCTTTGGGGATTTAAGTGAGTGGGGTTTCTTGCAAGCATGCATTAACTTTACCAAATAAACTTCAAAAGATATTGCAGAGTTAGGAATATTTCATCTACCTATAGTCATGCCAAACATTCAAAACATCAACCAAGCTCTAACATGCTACACTAAATATGGAAGAAATATGGAACCATCAGTTCATACTCAATCAATAGCAGAGGAAAAGAAGGTCGTTAATCTACTTAAAGAATCAGAGCAAGGGACATAAAGAACATACATCACAAAATAATGTTACTGGAGATCAGGATGCTAACAACATCATTGATAGAACTCTTCCTTCTTCATTAACATGTTTCTAGCAAGCATTGGTACATACAACAATGGTGGCTCTAGGGGAGCATTTAACAACTAAAATATTCTAAAAAAATAAGGAGCATTGAGCTCTACAACTAAGAACTTAGAAAACCCCAAATGCTATTAGCTATGGACTGCAAAATCATCAATTTTGTTGACCCTTGGAATGAGGTCGGACTTATTATTTATACACAATTTTTGACCCAAAACTAACCTAACTTATTTTACACTTAAAAGTATAATACTATTTCTGGTGGCCGGTACTACCTGCGCCACGCTACAAAAGACCTCAGGATGGAAAAGATCTGACATGTCAGAAGAATAAGACAAGAAAAGAGGAGTGGAAGAATCAGCCTTGAGAAGAGAGCCAGGAGGAGAAAAGAAGAAATCTAATCCCCTGGGGACCAGGGCTACATGCCTCATAAATGGGAGAGAAGCTCAATGTCTTCAATGCGCTAGGTGTTACGTTGGAGAAGCACCTTGGGAAGACTACCTGTCAGAACCCTCTTGTTGAGCTGATGTGCCTTGTTGTGGTTGCCTGCTTTCTGACACCCTATATTAACTGCCTTGAAAGTGACTGGTTGGCTTTGGGAACTAGGACATGGGTCACTTTAAAGAATTCAAAGATAATATTGGATCCAAGACTTTGAGATCCAGAAGCTTGTACCTCCGACAAATAAATAATGCAACCGATACATGGTTGATAGGATTCTCTAGACTTCGGAGAACCTTTATTTCTTCTTACTGTTCTTCAAGGTCTCTAACACCTAGCTTATGCCTTCTTCATCTATATCTTTAATACTGTCCCATCAACTGCGAACAGCTTCCAATTTCTCCTCAACATCTCCAGCCTTGTTCTAGAACTCAGCCACCATCTCGATGGCATCATGCGACTGGATCATTGTCTTGGATACTTTAGATAACCTGCCTTGGTCAAAATATGTGACAGGCAGATATAGGGACTCCATCTGTTCATCAAACTTGCTGAGGACGTAGTCCTCTGGGGTACACATTCTGGTGGTGAAGGGATCAACTTGCGATACTCCAGCCACAAATTCTTGAAACAGGCCCAAGGGGTAATTATCCGCTGTCACTTTCTCTATCAAGGCCTTAACCAGTTCCTTGCATACCTCAATCTTGAGGACAAGTTTGGAGTACTGGGCCTGGAGGGAATCATATGATTCATCTCCCAAAATCCCCACCTTTGTGGTGGCTTCTTCTCTGATGTTGCAAATTTCTTCCAACTTGGCCCTCCACTTTTCATAGTTTACTAGATCTTGCTCCCATATAATAGTGGAGCCATTCACCTGGCTGATGAGGAGGTCAACCTGATAAAGGTCTGGGAGGAACACCGCTAGAAATTATCTTATGGTGGCTACCTTCTTGGGGCCCACCCATCAACTACCCGCACCTTCTTCATAATCCAGAGAGAATCCATGTCACCCTGTGCAAGCGGCAATCTAGAGGAAGGGGTTCCTGGGTGGATCTCGGCCAAAGGCTGTGTTAGTTCTGCCAGAAGCATGAGGAGATTGGCATTAGTCTCTCTTTCCTCCTTCAACTTATGGCCCTTCTTGATATACCTGGCCTCTACTACTTTGGTGGCCTCCCTTAGCAAGTCTAGTTCACCTTGCTTGTCTCTCCTCCCCAGTGCCACTTTCATGATGTTGTAGTCCTCAAGCCTTACGGCCACTACATCTGCACCTGGAGGGGGTGTTGTGATAGTCACAACTATGTTGCCAGTTGGACCAGTCTGAAGAGTATAGACTATCTATGCTTTCTTGGGCTTCTGGGCCTCTACATTTCTGGCCATCATTTCAGCCAAAGAGAGTGGAGTGCCTGATGCTACCACCGAGGCCTTTCTTTTCTTTGATTCCACAAGCCATTGGGGCGACTGGGATGGCTTCACTGTTAAGACCTATGCATCGGGACTCCCTTTGAAATCTGGCGGTGTGTTCCTGGAATGTACATTATCTTTGGGCTCTTTCTCCTTCTCATGTTCTTGTTCCTTTTCTTGTTCCCCAGAACCGTCAGTATTTTTTTCCATGCTAGCATTGTCTGTTATGATATCTGGAACCTTTTCTCTAGTCTCAACATTGCTTGCATCTTCGGGAACTTCCTCGTCCCTCTCGACATCAGCTGATCCTACATTTTCATTGTCTGGGACTTCCTTATCAATTTGATGCTTTTGTTCTTGGGCTTCATTGGCCTCATCTGCTGGAACATTTTCGTCCATCGGAACATCCTCTGGAGGTGGGTGAGGTCTCTAGCCAAATTTTAACAATGCGATTGTTGTTACTACCTCACCAAATGTGCTTTGGGGCACTTGGTCACCCAGAGTAACCAAAGGCATTTGAAGCGTGATGATCAAAGGTACAGTTGATCCCCTGGGTCCAGGTTCCCCGACCATCGGTTTCTCATCCATTATTTGCCTTGGCTGATTCTCGACCCCTTGGGCCAGTGTTTCTTCTTGCCTTTCCTGCTCTTGTTGTTCCTCCTGTATTTCTTCCCAGACTTCCTACTCTGTTACAGGTTCTTGTTCTGGGATCTCTTGTTCTACAGGGATATCTTCCTTCTCTTGAGTGGTAATCTCCTCCATCGTGTGAACTATACCCTATTGGAGGTCCACGAGCTTGTCCACTGAGAAAGTGTCATCAAAGTCATCATGCGGGGGCAAGGAGTCAAAAATATTTTCTAGTTCGGGAGAATCTGAACTAACCTCAACTGGCGGCAATTCTAGCATACCAGGGCTGGCTTTTGCGCTTGGTGTGGGGGTCACCTTCTTCTTTTTCTTTCTCATTAGTGGAACCCCGGTCTCTAAAATGCTGATAGACTCCACCTTGGTGAAAGTCTATTTTCTCATCATTGCGGCCAATGAAGGGGATCCCATCGGGCGAGTAGATGCCACCGGAGTTACGAGGAGGCTAGAAGATATCTGCGTGCTTAACTCCTGGCTAACTAGCCTCTTTGACTCCATTTTTTGTTGCAGTTGTACCATTAAAGGGGTGGGACCTTGGGGAGGCACCTTGGCTGGGGTGCCCTATTTTTCTTTCCCTTTGCTCATGCTAGGTCTGACGGTGGCAGAAGATGGAGTAGGTCTAGTGCTGGTGGAAGAGGCAGTGGCCTTATGAACCATTTGTTTCTTTTGGGTGGTCTTGGGACACACTCGGGCAAAATATTGGTGACTTGCTTCCAAAATTGGGTGACATACCCCTTCAATTTTTAAGTCTCTAGGGGTGGCCCAATTCACCAAAGAGAGATCTAACTTGTCTAACCCATGTCCCTTATATGTTGGATCCTTTAGTGGCCCGTCACCTGAAAAGCCCTTCAAAAAAGTCTGAAGGTCGAGCGCTTTCATGAGTCCCTTGCTCATTTGTGAATATTGTCGGGCCTAGAGATTAAAACTATCTTGGTAGTCCGCCCAAAAATCTTCAATATCTTCTTCATGTGGCAGGGATGCCCAGGGAAGTGTTGTGGCAATCTTGCCTAGACGATCATAGTTTTTCCTGGTGTGGTGGAATTCCACCAGTCCCAGGCTTTGCAATTCATTATCTTCCTCCCTTGCCGCGACGAGACTGCATGTATAATTCTCACATGAAAATGGGAATGGGACATTGATGACCTTCTTCAATGTAAAGAAGGCATGTAGGTCCATCATCTATCGGTAGAACTCCAAAAGAATAATTCTATCCCCGCAATATCAGGGAAGAAGATGGGGCTTCCCAGAGAAGCCAGTCACCCGAATGTAGGTGTGGTGTTGGAACTAAATAAAATAGCGGCCATAGGTGCCGACCAAATTCATCACCGCTTGCGACAATCGGTACCCAAAATCTTGAGTAAGTGTTAGGATGTTGTGGTAAATGAAAGCATCATTTACCAGGCAGAAGTTCAAGAAACTAAGCTCCCATTGTATCTGAGGATAATGATCCCATGGTGTCAACTGGCCTGGCTCGTTTCCAAGTTCACCAACTATTCCTAATCCTAGAAAAGTCGGTCTTTGTTGGGCTAGTGCCCATAGCACGTATGATGTCATGTAAAACTTGGAATTCTAGACGACGACCTTCAGCTGCGTGTCCACGTGATTGGCTATGATAGCCACCCAGTTGAAGGTCTGACTGCGCATGGTGATGCAGTAAAGAAAGTAGTACATCAATGCTGAGAAATCCTGGGCATGGGGAAATTTGAAGATCCTGCACAAGAATATAATGCCTGCCTGAATGGGCTCTTTGAACTCCCCACGGGGAATTTCCAATTTCATTCTCCTACAATCCCTCTTTGGGGACTTAGCTAGTGGCTATTGAGATATTGCCAGGAGATAAGGGCAGCATCCTCGAACTCCTACAATATCTGGACCCGATTCTGGGTAATAAACCCTTTGAACTGTGGGATCACTAGCCCTGAGGAAAAAGTTGCTACATCCAGGGTGACAATTGTTGCTGGATATTGTAATGGTCGAGGATCCAAAAGCAGGACGGTCTGAGTAGGTGCATTGTACAAAGTTGTGAGTTGGAGTATTAACTCTGGTGATTTCACTGAACAAGGAAAGTTTGTCGCCTTAATGATGCTGGAGGTGGCTAGCTGAGTGGCCAGATTGCCTTTGATGGCCTTCAACCTGTAGATGGCTTGGATCAAGCTTTGCATTTCAGCCCAAAGTCTGGGCTCTGTGTCTATTATTTCCTAACTCTAGAATCAACCTTGGATCCCACGAGAACACCCTCCTTTGGATATTTGGAGATCAAGGGCATCTTGGCTAACAACTTTTTGGCCTTGGTTTTTGTGGCCGCCCAGGTGGAAGTGGTAGGTAGCTCTAGGATATTATGAGGGGTGATTCCCTCAGACATCTTGATTGACTATCTGCAACCTGCAAGACCAGAGAACCATCAGAACATGATATGTATAAAAAGGTCTTTAGAAACTCTAGGGAATTCATCACCACCCTATACCTGTTCGACAAGTGTTAGTACACACCAAAATCCCAAAATACTTGAAATAGATGTGAGTAGGACTCTGGGATGTTGAACCAAGTGACAAGAGGGAACAAAAGACAAGGGATTGCTCGGGGCCTGGAGTCCAGATAAGCTAGATGTTACCGTGTCAACGTGACCAGAGGGAAACCATACTCGGCAGACGTGGGTTGGCACGTGGTCCCGTGACAGGTGATATAAAGGCATTAAAGGTGACAAGTGGGAAGACATGGGGTAAATTGAATAGTAGATGGGACATGGTTTGAATTCCTACTCATGGGAAATTAATCCCGCCATTAAGCTGATGAGATGGAGGAGAGATAAAGTTGCCATGACTTGAACCAGTGAGGTGCTGAGTTTGAGTCGTGGCAACTCTGTCTCGACAAGCTCGGAATGGTGAGTGAAAATACACGACAGAGAATGATGAACTTGTCAGTTTAGAAGGATACACATGAAGATATATACACAAATCATAGAGGGCCGAAGGCCGAAACACATATACATTAAAATACATAATATTTACAAGTTGTTTATAGATTTATACCATATTTACATAAGTACATGAACTACCCTAAGACAATATACATTGTATACATTAGTTTACAACTACACAGAGGCCGGACAACCCTCTGGAAGAGAAAAACCACAAGCGGGAGGCAAGCCAAGAAGAAAAATACAAAAGCGAACTAGAAAAACTGAACGAAGTGAAACCAAAAAATTAAAGGAAACAGCAAGAAAAAGGACAACAGGAAACCAGAGAACAAGCTAAGAGCCTACCTAGAAATCCGAGGAATAGCAGGAGAGAAGCACACCAAGAACATGCTACAACCGATCTACCCTCGAACAATCACAAACAGACACCACAAATCAACTCGTAATCGACCACTAAGCACAGAACAACTATCAACTTAATCGCATGCAGTTTAATCGCCTAAGAATTGCTCTAAATGCTCTAAGTGTTTTTAATCACGGTAACTATGAAAGTGACAGGTAATTTCCATTTATACTTTTTAGGGTAAAATAAGTTACATTCCTCTTTGCAAAGTCTGGAACAGGCGGACCTCCGGACTCCGGGCTCGAGGATTCCATGCAACTGTGCCTTCTCGTGAGAGGAGACATAGTTGAGGAGAATCTTAGAATCTGGAATCCAGCTCTGGAATGAACAAAAAAATCCAGGACTAGGTCCCGAAGGTACGAAAGACAAAAAAAAGAAAGAAAACAAACCTCACAGGAGGAAAATCCTGGAGAAGAAAAAAAATAAAACAAAGAAAATAAGGCAAGAGCCAAAGCGAAAAGAGGGGACCCTACATTTTGCACACAAAATGTAGGGACGGGTATGCAGGGCATAACACCCTCTAACTTGTCCTGTGTTTCAATATCAACCATTCCATGGTTTTTATATCCTTCTTTCAGTTCCACAACCAACTCAACTTCCTTTTGGACCGATTTGCAAAACATTCAACAATTTTTTATGCATTTTTGCATTACAACATTTTAAGACAACTTGACAACTTTTGGAATCTAACTACAAATTTGACCAAACATCACATGGGCACTCTATACACCTTAACATGGATAAAAAATGATATATTAAATTAATTTAACCCTTTCTTGGGCATTTTGTTTTTTGTAATTTGGCCTTATTGAATCAACTAGGACCTTATTCGACTACTCTGCACAAATGACTCAAATTGTCATACAAAATGACTCAACATTATTTGAAATGGCTCATAATACATTAAGGTGACCTTAAAGTAAAAAATATACTCAAAACCTTTTGATATTGTTCATTGGCCTCATGGTGTCCATCTGGTACTAGGTGCTCCTACACCACCCTTCATTTTCACTCTTAATTTACTTCATAACCAGTTCCTGAGAATACTTTAACTTCACCAAAATTTTGTCACAGACACTACGAATTAACCATCTCCAAATTTTGTCAGACTGAATACAATCTAACAAAAAAATATCTTCCCTTAGAACATTTATAGGTGCAAATCCACCCATAAATTCACAAACAAGAATACTTCCAATGCTATATGAAAGGATAAATAGATTCTAATGAACAAGATCCCCAGCTTCAATATCCCTTATATCATCTACAACTATAGGGTACAAACAATCTATATTCTCTAAAATCACAACATCATGGCCTATCCTCACTCGAGATAGAGGATCAATTGAACTTATTTTTTAATATTCAAAGCCAAATCCTTTAAAGACATTATTTTCTCCTGAAATCTCATATCTTGACAATGTTGTAGATGTCCTTGAACGTTCCATACCAAGCCAATCATCAATCATTTGGAAAAGAGTATCCAAAACTCCATGTATCTTTTCAAGAGTGATAGCACCATCCTTTGATAATAATGTAAGATTGTTTGAGGCCCAAGTTAGCTCACTCTACAGCGCCATGACAGTTCTTTTATTGTTTTGATCTGCTGAAGAATTGAGACCCTGAAGAGTTGGACCCAATATAACCGAGGGTATCCTTGTGGAGCCACTCTCCTCGTTGGCTCTTTGTCTTCCTACGGTGAGATTACCATGCCTTCCTCTATAGGTTAATACCACCCCATGCTATGGGTACAAGGCTCTATCTCTCTCTGTGTCGCCTCCCACTTCTTTCAGAACATCACATCCATAAACTTCATGCTCCTTCTTCACAGTGGGTTTTACTCTTCCCAAGACCCTGAAATCATCTTCAAGACTAAAATTGCATGTCTCATATTCTCTCCCAATCAGATTTGATGACAATATTGGATTTCATCATCACTTCTTTGATTGTGGTTTCATCTCATTTATCATATTTCATTGGAACAACTTGTCCCAAATTTATCACACTCTTGTCAAACCCAAATGGAAGCAGTTTGGATAGAGAAACACCTTGGGCCACTTTCAATACCCAAATGAAAATTGGCTCACTGGTTTCAATACCCAAATGAAAATTGGCTTACTGGTTTGAAATTTTACTACAAATGCTTTGCATACTGAGAAATGATAGGTTTCTCTAGTGCAAAAGGAATTAATGCTAACGGTATGGAAGGAAATAAAAATGTGTGTGAAAAGGTCACTTGTATCACTGGCATGGAGCAATGATGATGGCAGTTCATACCAATAGGGAAATTCTAGTCTTTGAAATGTGTGACATGAAGGGAAATAGATACAAATTTCCTAAACTCAAATATTTATAAATTAAGATTTCTTGAATATCTACTGATACACCGACGGACGACAATTTTAAATTTACATCTACTTTGAAATATACACTTGGATATTTTGGTTTACTTATGATTATGAATTCTAAACATTAGGGAGAATAAAGATTTAAAATTGCTAAATGATTAGACGGAACAATGACCATTTCTCTTTTTCAAATTTGAGTAATCCTGGAAGCCAAAACCTAGTTAGAATATTAGATACTCTTCATTCATCATAAGGGAAGAACATGTTGAAGATCTTGTTTAAGCAACTCACTAGTAGTTGATTTCAAATGCTCTACAATAATTGGAAGATTTATAAAATCTATAATTAATAGAGTATATTCTCCTTGATCCAAATAAACCCCCATATTGTCTAGATGATCTACCACATTATTTGCTTCTCTAAAATAGTGCGCCACCACATACTCATCAAATTTGTCAAGAATTTTCTATATGTATGAGAAAATGTAAATTAGCCTCCAATATGTAACTATTTTTTTTTACAGCTTAGAGCATTAATTATAATTGTGAATCCCCTTGCATATAATTTTTTATCAATATGAAGAGACATGGCTAACTTTAATCCTTTGTATAAAGCTTGTGCCTCCCCAATGTTGTTTTATTCTAGAGGAAGTTTTAAAGCCAAATATGTATTGAATTGCTCTTTACTATTTTTGGTTATGCATCCTACTTCTAATGGACCAATATTTCCTCTAGATTCCCCATAAATTTTTTTCTTTGGAAACCTTGATTGAGGATGTTTACTCTTTGACCTAGATGGTGTCTTTTGTAAAAGACTTCCTGTGAAAGGGAGATAAATATACTGCCAATCATTTATAAATTGTGAATCTGTAGAGATGAACATAGAGCTAAGATGTTTAGTTCTTGTTGTATATGCTTTATACACTAAATGACTTGTTGAGATGAATATTGTTGTTTCCTAAAACTATTTTTATGTTCCCGCCATAAATTTTAAACCATATTTGAGAGAGAAACCCTTTAAATGATAGAAAAAGAGGAATCCTTGTCATGGATAGGCTAACCTTCAAGAAAATTAGGTAAAGTATTAGGCATGGGAGATGACTAGTTTAAAGTCTAGCAAGTTTTTGCAAATGAACATTGCAATAGAAGATGTTTTCTACTCTCAACTTGAGAATTACATAAAACACAATTGAATTGTTGTACAATCCCTATTTGAGCTAGTCTAGAGAAATTTAGTATCTTATTGTTTAGAGCCAACCATGTGATAGAACCTCTTTTGGGTAGAGATACTTCATGCCAGTGAAAGGAGTAAGTCTGAGAATTTTTTCAAATTTCTTTCCATATTAATGATAAGGAACCATGTTTAATCAAGTATTGACCTAATTTATTTAGAGTCCTTATCCAAAAATTGGATTCATTGCTTCATAATAGCTTTCTTTCCTTCAAAATATTAGATACATGTTCCTTTTGATTTTGGGGCAAATTTAAATCACTAAATTTTTTCTATTGATAAGTTATCAGGTCATTTGAGAGAAACTTTATGAAAATGTTTTGGACTTGGGAACCCCAAGTTTTTTGCAACACTTGATTGGCTTGTCAGAGTTATCTATTTTAATATAGGGGAGGGGTTACACTAAAATAATCTTTCCAAAATTTAGCTTTATCACTAGCCTTAATAACTGAAGAAAAACATGGAAGGATCACTTTTCTACAATTAAGAATAAAGTTCCACATATTTGACCCTTTTGGAGGATTAGCAATTGTTAAAATTCTCTTTGGTTGATCTGAATTTAGGTACTTAGATTTTATCATTTGAGCCCATCTTGAAGCCGACTTTGAGTATATATTTCATACCAGTTTTCTCCTAGGCTAATATTTCAATCATCTAAATCATGAATACCTGATCCCCCCTTTCATTTGGATCTATAGAAAAATTTTCATGAGAGTAAAGGGATTTTAGTTTTCTTACTTGATATTTCTCTTTTATAATAATCTTGTCAATGTTTTTTCAATTGTGTGAAGAATACCTTTAGGGACTAGAATAACCAATATGATGTAAATGGGAATTGAGCTTAGAATTTATTTGATGGTGATTTAGTGACCAATCAAGGATAGCCAAATATCTTTCTAGGATGAAACTTTATTGAGAATAGCTAAGAGAATATGATTTGAATATCCTTCCTTATTAGCTCCATGAAAGAAAGGTACATCTAAATTTTGGCATGGAAAAGAATCTAATTTGAAGCCCAAGAATTTCTAAAGAACTTTATTAACTTGGAAAAAAGTATTCAAGAAGAAAACTCTTGACTTTTTGTATTAATTTTGTTTCCTAAAACTGAAAAAATACAACTCTTATACATCTTAAATTATAGTGGTAGATGCCTCACTAATAAAAAATGTGTCATCTGCAACAAGAATGTGAGTTTTTACCAAATTCTTTCCTGGGATCTGCGCTCCTTTCCATTTACTAATAGTTTGATGAATGTGAATCAGTATACTCAAACCCTCTAGTAAAATATCAAATAGGAAAGGAGAAATATGATCTTCTTGACAAATACTCTAGGAGGAGGAGAAAAAACCACATGTTGATAGATTAAGTAGTAATGAAAATTATGTCTCAGAAAGGCAAGAGAGAATCCATTTGTACCATTTCTCTTTAAAACCTATTTTCATCATAACATGAATAAGAAAATCCCAATTTACCATGTCATATGCCTTCATCATGTCTAGTTTTATAATAATTGAGTGTAATACATGACTGTGAATAGATTGAAGAATTTCATAAGCTATGAGATATCCTTCCACTGTTTCCCTCCCTAGAACAAAGCTACTAGGATCTTGAGAAATAATGTTAGGGATGATAGCTACTAACATAATGAAATGGCCTTTGTAAAAAAATTATACACCATATTACATAAATAAAATGTTTTATACTTAGTAAAGCTTTTAAGATTATTACTTGTTGGTATGACAACAAAGAAAGTTTTCTTGAAGCATTTCTCTAGGACTCCTTTGAAGTATTTATAATATCCCCTCCATTGAACTTGCAATGCTTCCAAAAGAATAAAGGTGTAAATATATTTGGACCAAGAGCCTTATTCAGTGATATTAAGAAGACTACTTTTGTAACTTATTAAAGGGTGAAGGGTTGACTTATATATAAATTTTCTTGGTCTTTAAGCAATTAAGGGATACCATCAAAGTCCATAGCTCATTTTTGGCTATTAGGCTAAGGCCTATTATCTGACAAAATAAGAGAGAGAAAATATGATGCTTCGATTTGAATGATATTCTCATCAAGGATAGTATTACTATTGCTATCATGGATCTAAACGATTGATTTATTATGATTCTTGTTGAAGCATAAAAAATTTAGGTTACGATCACCTTCCTTAAGCCACATTTATCTTGATCTTTTCGTCTAGTAAATTTCTTCCCATGGTAAAGCTTTCCAAAAATCATTTTGTAAATTCTTTTGAATATCATGTATTTGAGTTGCGAGACCGTGATCAATAATTATATCATTAATATGATCTTTTTATACTATAAGAAACAACCATAGCACCCCCTATAAACTTTAGTGCATTGTGTAAACTTTTTAATGTGACCAAGGATGCTAGCACAACAAAACCTCTAGTACTATGTGGGATGGGGGAGACTACACCTTGTGTCCTCGTGCTTTACCAAAGGAATCTCTTTCCAATTGAGCTAGGCCACAACCCTATATCATTAATATCATTCAATTGTTCCTCTAATCAAGATTTTTCTTGAAAAATATTCTTAAAAGAACTTGGACTCCATTCCTTAATTTTCTTTGTAAAAAATTACAAAGTTAGAGAAAGATGATACATCCTAGATCCTAGAACAAAAGGAGATTGACTTCACCAAATTTTAAGTAGAGCAAGAAAGAGTCTCTAGATCACATTTGTTCAAATTTAAGGTGATCATTTGGTCTTTTTGTATTACCCTGAGAAGAAATGTTTAACTGGAGAGGCAAGTGATCAGACCCTTTAAAGATGAGAATCTGAGAAATAAACCATCCCTTGCCTTACATTATTATATAGATCTTAAATTAAGTTATTTTTATACTATAAATAATATTACATTTGTTTATATCATTGCTTCTCTTCTTGCTAATAAGAATATCATTTTTATGTTTTCTGTAATGTTACTCCTTTCCTATCTAATTTACTTTGATTATATACACATGTATCATTTGGATATAATTTAACTAAATTAAGTGATTGACAACTCAAAAAATGAATTTAATGCATTCAACCTTTGAAAAATAAATTGAATATCAATCTATGTCACATTCAACAATCCATCATATTTTTTTCTAAATCATATCACTTAGTTTGTTCTAAATTTCAAACCAACTGTATCTACCTTTCCCATTGTTCAAATTTGTTTAAAGGTGGCCGTGTTTGACAATCCAAAAGTTTTACGATGTGCATAAAAATAAACAGGTTCATTATGCCACAAAAAAATATTGACAACCACAATAAAATACAAGACTTTTTTTCCCATTATATATACATAGTTGACAACTTCAAGAATAAGTGAATAAAACTAATATTCTTACATAATATTTTTTAACTGCTGATTAATTTAATGATTTAATGATTATGATTCTTTTTTACATTTTATGTAAAAATTATCTAATGAAAAAAAAAAAATATATATATATATATA